>PNEQ01028261.1:0-24521 GCA_003012365.1 Medauroidea extradentata
AGTGTTGCTTCTTCCCCTCCTGAATTATACACAGCATTGCTTCTTCCCCTCCTGAATTATACACAGTGTTGCTTCACCCCCTCCTGAATTATACACAGCATTGCTTCACCCCCTCCTGAATTATACACAGCATTGCTTCACCCCCTCCTGAATTATACACAGTGTTGCTTCTTCCCCTCCTGAATTATACACATTGTTGCTTCTCCCCCTCCTGAATTATACACATTGTTGCTTCTTCCCCTCCTGAATTATACACAGTGTTGCTTCTCCCCCTCCTGAATTATACACAGTGTTGCTTCTCCCCCTCCTGAATTATACAGTGTTGCTTCTCATCGTGCTGAATTATCCAGTGTTGCTTCTCCCCCTCCAGAATTATCTACTGTTTTGTATACAAATTCTACCTTTCTTTACAGTTGTGTTGACAGTAGCTGTTTCTATGGAAGGCTACAGTGATAAAGTTGTCAGATCCACCCACTTCCCATCGCAGTGATCTGAGGTCCATTTGCTTCTTATAGGAAATGTTGGGGACATTGCATGGGCCAGTAGGTTTTCTCAGGCACTCCCAGTTCTTCTGTCTTTACATTTCATTGCTGAACCAATTTCATCTCATATTACACTTACCAACACTCAATACCTTTCTGTTACGCATTATACTTTCCTTCCACCAAGAAAATATGGAGTTGATTCTCAGTAAGGCTGCTCCCAATTTCCACAAGTGAGTAATATTGTGGATACCATTGGCAGACTGGTATTCTCTGGATGCTTCAGTTTCCTCAACACTTGCATTCCACCATTACTCCATATCTCGTATCACCTGAGTGACGACCTTATTGTTAAGTGCTGACAAAAGTATGCACCACTTTCTAAACTGGAATGCTGCTGTCATATTACACTGAACTGTTATTACATACAAACTCACTGAGCTAGTTATTTTAACACTAGCTGAATGTTGAGCTTGTAAAGACATTATCACCAAATTATTATGTACAAAAGACAAGCACAAGTACTTACGTTTTGGTACTTAACAGATAACGCACAAAAATATAGGACATGATCACAAAATTAATTGTGTTTACAAGATGAATCATGACCCTCCGTAATGTAGCCATTCAAAATGTAAATTTTTCAAATACACAAATTTTTGTCCAAGTACAGTTCTTTGAACAACGAATGTGGGGCGTTTATTTGCATGTGTACACTTACGTATGCAGGATGAGTGAGTCAAGACAAAAGGTGTTAATTTTGCACTGTGTTTACTAACGATAAAGTATAGTAAAAAATGTGGATTCAATTTGTCCAATGTTACAGTACTGTAAACTGGGTATACTTTGCACCAGCATGTGTAACTTTGCACCACCAAAATATATATTTTCTATGCTGATAGTTGAAAGACAAGTGATTGTATTATATGGTACTAAATAATAATTTTTTTTAAAATACCCAGTCTTGATGTGTCTATATGCCACCAAATGACCTAGAAACAAATATTTTTGGTGGTGCAAAGTTACCCATGCTGGTGCAAAGTATACCCCACTTTACGGTAATGCTATTTAAAAACTATAGTAATATATTTCCTTTTAATATAAAGTAAAGTACCTCTTGATTTTAAGCAAAAACATTCTAGTGCAGTATCAAAAAAATTGAAGACAAATTAATTTTTATTGTATATTTAAAAATGAAATTAACATTTGATTTTCAGGTAACTTTACTCCCACCATATTCACCTAACGAACAAATTAAAAACATGTTTTTTTTTACTACTTTTTCACAGGCTATTGCTATGAAAAATGAACCATTAGATCACTCTATGTATTTTCTGTGTGAACACACGTGTACACTGTTTGTATTATAGCACCCTCCTCCCCCTGGGTTGCCAATTCCTTCAAATGTTACACATTGGACATATTTGGCAACAATGTAGGAGTAAATCTTCTTGTGTTTTGCCCTTGGTGACCCTGTCATCATAAACTGACCATCTACATAGCTATACGACTAAAAGCATAAATATGCCACTATAACTATCTATATTAGATTTAAAAACTCCTAAATATATCACATTACCTATTGATATGCATATTTTCATTAAAGAAAAAAAGAGTAAAGTAGGGATTTACTCCTACTTTTCACAATAAAACTGGATCAAACTCTTACGATGCCCACACACCCAAAATCAATAACTGAAGCATAAAATATGCCACAGTAAACTTCACCCTTGTAACCGTTGTCTGATATGTAACTACTGGTAAATTTTCCTAAAAAAAATTATGCATACTTGGTGACCACACCATCATCTATCTAAATAGTTTTAGGACATGAAGCATAAACTCAAAATATGCTATATCTGCTTGAAGCAGGTGCTGTCACAATGGATTTCAGTGAGCTTGTTGAAGTTGTTGGTGAAAGTTGGCACCATAAGCACCTTCCCCGTCATTGCTGCAGCTTCCGAAATTAATGAAAGAGTGTATTCATATCTTAACTGTGCAGGTCAGGAAACACTTTTCGTGTGAATGCTGAATATGATGGCACTTTATGTAGTCCGTCACACGGAAGTGAACATTTTGACAGATCACATTCTGAACACTTAGTTCCACTGTCAAATGTGACACCACTGCACGGACTAGCCATACATTCTATCTGCTACCAATTTCTATAGCTGTGGAAAGATTGTGTGGCCTGTATAAGTATCCCATATTTTCATCTGAGCAGAACATCACCCACCTTGGAAATAAATATACTCTTTTAATTTTATTGCTTTCTGAAATTAGTAAATCCAATCTTGAGGAGTGGTACGGCATTTTGAAATACTTCCATGAATTTCAACAGGATAAAATAAAATTATTATAACACTTTTTTGTAATGCAATATTCGCACATAATTACATTAATACAATACAAACTAAATTTTGCAAATACAGTAATTTTTAAGAAGAGATTTGTGGGAAGTTATCAAATCCTGAAAATAAGTTTTGTGCGAAAAAAAGTTCACTACTTTTAACTAATGAGAGCGAATTTAGGTTATTTTGATTTTACAAAGTCATTCTCAGAAACTGTGGCCCTTCGTAAAGTCAAGTATGTACTGTAGTAGTAAAACTTACTCACTAGAAAAACACGTGTTTTGAATGTAATGCATAACACCTGGCCCCAATCAACATACATTTTCGTATGCTTCGATTCTAACAAGGTGTTGTGACAAATACCTTGCCAGTTCTGGACTCCTTCCATAGAAAATTCTCATTATTTTTTTGCACATACAAAACAATGTCAGAAGCCCGGGCCGGTGCAAGGTAATTTGGCGTCCTAGGTAAAAACCTAAATGTGCCCGCGTACATATGCTGTCAATTGTTGTGCTCCACCGCCCCTAGCTTCCTGACCCCCTTGGTGGAAGCCTAATTTGCCTGTATGGTCGTGCCAGCACAAGTAGTGCACGTTGCAACACAAAATTACAAAATATATGCATAAGTAAACCAATGCAGATTCTATTTAAAATTTAAAAGGCCCGTGTTTACGAAAGCTCATATCACCTCCACTGCCATGGTTTATAGTACATTTGAGAATAAGGAATCTGTAAATTTCACAATTATTCAAAAGTAATGAAGTAGTGACTATTAAAAAATCACTGTTCCAGTAACACAGCCTGTTAATGTGTTTCTTCCATGCGCATGCACATTACATTCAGCTAACTTGTGAACTAGTACTGCAGTGCACATTCATGAACGCAACAGTTCTGGTGCCCTGTTGTGTAGCATATTGTATATGTACGTGTCATTTCAATCAAGGAGGCGGGCAATTTTTGTAAGTGGTGAGGAGGTGTTTTACAGTAATCTGTTTTTTCTACAAAAATAACATGCCACAAAACTTTTCTACTGTAACCCGAACTAGACCATATGAATGTGACAACACACATTACTGACTGGTAATCTTTCCTCCACAAATATAATTTCCAGTCTATTTGGAACGGAAAAAAAAAAACTTTTTTACCTCCAACATTAATTTTTCACCATATCTTACAACAAGTTTTCTTCAGCTAGTTGAAAACCTTTCAGTGCTCCGATTATTAATTAAATTGTATTACCTTGACTAATAGAAATACGGGGAAGGAGCAGTTACCTTCTCCCCCACCACACTTACAATATTCTGGCATAGCCCATTATTAAAATTCTACTGCTACATTACTAAAGCAAAAGACAAACTACGATGATATAGGTGGTTGATGACAGACTCGGCACTTTTTAACTCAACCTCAGAAGCAGTTACTGCACGCACTTCAACAGTAACAGTAGTTGTCTCACGTTTTGTATTGTTGTCAGTGAATTACCAAAGTAAATTAACATATTTTCTCATTCAAAACAAACAATCTTAAACAACTACAAAATTAAACAGATTTATTTGTATTCTAATGTCTTCTATACACATTTTACAGCAACTGATTTATGTTTGTGCCAACTGCATACTTAAATTTGCTACACGCTATCAGAAAGAGTTGCTGATAGTTTTGAAATCTTTTCATTCGCCTGTATGCTGCTTGAGATAACATCAAGAACATCCAGTAAAAGCATACAGATTGCAATTTACAGGCAAATAAATGGAGTAGTTTTTCTGCACAGTAACAGGGATGCCCTGAAAATTTTCAAGGCCTACAGCAGAAATGGTTTCTGATGAACTTAAGTTATAAACTCAAACTCATATTAAAAAATAGGTAGATTATATTGACAATTTATACAAACAGTTTACATTCAGTACAATACATGTCCAAAAGTGTAACTAAACAATTACTGAAAATAAACATTTAAAATTAAAAAATGGGCCGCTTGTAACGGAGGGCCTGAGGCAATAAACCACCTCTCCCCTCGTGTAGGATCACTGCACAGTAATTATTACTACAGTGGATTCTCTATGTATTGAACCCTGATGGATTGAAATACCTGCATCCATGGAACACATTCTGGGGCCGATTAATTTATTTTACAGCATTTTAAGACCACATCCATTGAAATCCCTCATGTATGGCAATTTTTTGTCAGTCCCATGAGAAACGGTGGATAGAGAATCCACTGTATTTATTTCATTCTCCTTGTAGGTGCAGTGAAATTTTACCATCCACATAATATTTTCCATGGAGTTAAGTGTGTACTGCTGGCCAATGTTAGTTACCATATTTATACACATAATGTCAGCACCCTTCATTACTGGTGCAGATGACTTGACTGCAAAGTAAACATTGTCTAACCTAGCTTGATTGCAAGCAATTCCACAGCAATATTCTATTACAATAGCTAATGAAATCTGTTAAAAAAAATCCATTATAAATATTATTTTCCTTTTTAGTCCATACTAAACAAATCAAATTTTGGGTTTTTCATGACGTCCACACCCCATTTTTAAATAAATAGTCAAATTACTGCAGACATTATACAAGTATTTACAGTATTAAAACAGTATTAAATAACTATGAGACCTAGTTAACTCATTAACTATGTGATACAAACTTACTTAAAATAGAAATTAAGCAGGTGTTTTAAAAAGAATCCCTGTATCATGACCTCACTATACAATAAACAAGTGTAGAAATTAGTATGTATAAATTACTTCTGAACAGCATTATTCAGTGCTCACTGGGACAGTAAGAATGTATCAGTACATAGTACTTATTTCAAGTTGTACTGACACATCACTGGACATACAAATATTCCATGTAATCATCTGGCAGCGGCCTAGATTTCTCAGTCTTATACATGCACTAGCCAACGTCGAATATCCATTGGCTTCTGACCGTACAGGCGGATATAGCCTATCTCATGTAAGTATTCCATATTTTGATAGTTCACTTCTGAGAAGCGTGCCTGTAAACCAGATTGCAGAGACCTTGCTTTCCCAGGATGCCAGGTACAGTAAAACCCCTTTATAACAACCCCTTTTATAACAACCACCTCTCTATAACAACCCTTTCCTCAAGAACTGTGAGGTTTCAAATGGGGAATTTACCAGTTAAACCTCTTTATAAAGACCAACCTTATAAAAAGACCCTATTCTAGGGAAACACGAGGAGTCTTTATAGAGAGGTTTTACTTTAGGTTTAAAGCTCCAAACAAGAGAACTGCCAGGCAGATTTTTCAGACGAGAAATGTCAAAATAAGGAAAAATTACATGAAACAGACTATAGCTCCTGTTATTTCCAGGAATTATTTCCTTATTTCGTATTGGCTTATGTCTGTCAAGTGTTAAAACAACTTTCGTCCAATCACAGTAATGCAGTAAAGGTCTTGACGTTCAACTTGACTTAGAATCAATACGTGAAATACTCGTGCCTCTACAAATCACATCTAACTAGTAAGAGTCTTTAGTAGAGAAAGCAGAAAAGTGCAATAATGAGGAAAGAAAAAAAATTTCACAACTTCAATTTACCTGCAATTTATGGTTTCACAGCCAAAATATTTTTAATTGTGCATTATTACAAAATTTTAAGCACATACTATACATTTTTTTCTAATAGTAGACTCAGATCATGTCCATTTTTACGTATTTTCAAAAAATTGCACAAAACATTTCAATTGTTTTCTTTCAACTCAACAAGTAAAACATTATCTACTCAATAAAAAAAAAGGTCCACAATTCTTTAAATTTTTTATACTCTCAGACACTGCACTGGAAGGTAATATAAAAAAAAAAAACATAAGCAAATAATTTTTAGTATGTCAAAAATGTAAATATCAGGAAACATCAAACATACAATCAAATATTTGATTAAATATTTTCACATATAAAACTACATATGTATATAGCATATGCCATGTTGTACAAAAGTGACATTTCACAATAATTACAATTACTAAATACAAGCTGTACTCCAAAACATCAATGCCAGCCTTCAATTGCACTTTTAGTTACAACAAAACTACCATGTACTTACTGAATGCAACTTAAAAAATAAAAATAAAATAAAAACAAATTACAAAAAAAAGTTGTGAAAATTTAAAATTTCCATGTTTTATAGTAAATGTGAAAGTTAATAACTTTGATCACAGTTACATGGCACTCAGTTTATAACTACTAGTTCACCTTACACACATTCAGGTTCATACATGGTCAGACGAGATCTACGGAAGACGCAAAGCAATGCTAAGAGCAGCACTGTCACACCGTGCAGACAGCCGGAATGGTAGTTTGTCATGGAATGTGTTTACACTAGAGCCTATTCACCTGGACATGTTGAAATATGCCCACCTAAGCATATCTACATTATAATGTTCAGCATGCCATGTAATTTCAGGTAGAGTTCTCATTATGTATGCAACTTGTTTTCATGTCACATTTGAGTTGGTATCAGAAAAAATTTTTAATTAAATAAACAAGTAGCCTAAAAAATTAGTATACAGATAAATTTCTGGCACAATTACCAAGTCAATGTACAAGTCTCACCATCTATTGGCAATAAAAAATTAACAGTATGCTGATGAAGGGGGAAAAGAAATTTCAAAAGTAACCAGTCTACACTAAAAGTTAAAAACTTACTTCTGTTCAAACAAATGTGTTAAACAGGAGCTTAATACATAAAACTGTTAAAACCTCAAGAATGGCACAAATACATTGTCACTACTCGAATACTGAGAAATTTAGGTCTCCAAAGTTTAAAGATAGATAAGAGAAATTTTATTATGTAAACAAAACAATTTAATAAAATTGTTTTGACTATACATTTAAGAAAGTTTACATCTGCCAGTAAGCTTACCATTATTTTATAACATTTAATTTAAATTAACGATCTTTATATAAGATAAGATGCAAATAACACCAGTTATTACAATTAAAAAAATTGCAGACTAAAAGAAAACCACAGAAGTACAAAATGTTTATCTACGAAGAACTGCATCAATGATACAGAACTAGTTATGTACTTTAAGCATCTTTTTTTTTTTATGTGTACAGTACAATTCTTATTTCTTATATACTGCCAACTGAAATACTACTGAGGTTGAAGATCTAGTCACAAAACTGTCCCCCATACTATAAACTTTGAAATTATTTACTAGTAAAACTGTAAATTTCTATTGTATGTAAGCAACATCTCTACGTATTTCAATAATCAAAATAATATGGCAGGGACTAAACTTTGATTTCAAAGCACTGTAATTCTAATTTTAACCAGTTAACACTAAACACTACAAAATACGTAGTTATTAAAATTGTTACTTTAAATAAAACTGATACAGTAGCATTAAGATCTCTGTCTATCAAGCTAGCAGCTACACAGTTTGACTAAAGTTTAAATAAATTGTTTTATTTTTTAAACTATGATGCATTGCACATTTAATTTACTAGCCCATTTTAAGTAGCAAAATGTGTATTATTTTTTAAACTAAATTCTCCTAGAACAGTTATTTTACTGCAACTATGAAAAGGAAAGTATTAAATTTTATTTTGGTCTATTTGCTGCAAAACATTGCTTCACTTTCGGCAACTACTAAGAAGTCAAAACAGTAAATATGACTACCCCAAGTCATTAACCACAGGTATTTTAGTTTTCTCACTCATTACGACTTAACATTAAACAAATGTTATGTAGCGGGTGTTCTGAAACGTGTGCGTGAAATTACAAAATCCTCACAAATAGTGATGGGTCGAACCAGCTCAATTTAAAGAGCTAGCTCCCGTGCACTTGCTCTTGGCAGAGTCGTTTCACTCTCGAGGAGGAGGCGGCAACAGATTCAAAGCAGCTCTCCATTACGCAGCTTGCCTACAGTATGGGAAGGGGGTAAGAGAGGGAAGAAGCATGTGCAGAACGGATGCGCAGAGCAGTATGGAGCCTTGCTTTCTCCTATCGTTCGCGAATGAATGACGAGCAAAGCGTCGAGCATCTCGCCAACTAACGCTCCTCAACTCTTTTGATGCAAGATAAAAAATTTTTTTTAATTATGCCAAAATAATGTAAAAAATAAAAAAAAAGTAGTAACTGGCCTGAAAAATTTGCACTGCTTAAGGCTTGGTTTCAGTCACCATATTGAATATTATTTATCGCTTTTTTGAAATTCTTATAAGAAATATGTTGAATATTTGACTGTACCGCAAATTCTGTTTACCTTATGCTACAATACAGACATTTAGATTTAGCTGTTAGCTTATAATTACGCTGCAATCTGTGTGGCAAATTTTTTTATACTTATAATTTGCCTGACTTATTGCGACCCAACTATGCATTGCTAGCTCGACTGCCATACTTTTACTATAGCGCAAAGTAAATAGAATCTGCAGTATAATCACCAATTTAACATTTTCCATCTCAGAATTCCTAAAACGAAAAAAATAATTTCAATATGGCGACTGAAACCGAGCCTTAAGACACACAAACAAGCCAATATCAGCTTGCTACTCCGCACTGCTGTAATTATACGTTAAAAAAATATTTATTTTATTAACAGTTTAATTTATTAATTTTTTACCACTTGATCCTCTGATTTAATTCCAGTGAAGAGAGTTATACATAGTTTCTAAAATTTCACGGTCACATAAAAAATTATGTTCGAGAGACCTTTTTATAAGTGAGCAAGAGTGCTTCTATAGAATTTTCTACTGACTTGGTGCTTATCAAAAACGTCGGTCTGCAGCATCTTGTGAACGCAATAGTTAAATCCTACACTTGCAGTTTACTTATCTCCTACCCTGGGAAGTAACCACTCACAGAGACTGTGAGCTCGATTACTTGGAATGGTGGGGGCTCGCTACTCGCAAAACACTCTCTGGAGAAGGGTGACTCGCAAGCCACTCTGGTGAGTGAGTTGTTGACTTTGAACAAGTCATTCGCGAACAACTCATCACTACTCACAAATCCCTCATAGATGTAGCTTCATCTACCAATTTTTTGTAATCAGAACATTTAACTTCATGCAGATAACCACACTGCCTGTTCTACCAGACAGTGTGTGCAGCTTAACAATTTTTCTGTTCCCTATGCCACACCAATGCCTTTAATTGTAATTTTCAAGTTTATATTATTGTACATAAAAAAAATTATGTGGTCGTTAACTAATTTAAATGCTAACTGGTAAGTTAAAATGTTGCTCATATTTTATTAATTAATTTAAATACATAATTATTTAAATATGTAGTAAATCTCGAGCATGGCTGCAGGTTTGGAAGGCGGAGCTCTTAACATAGAGTTTGCACAACACAGACAACACAACTTTATCAAAACACAAAGCAAATGAATTCAGAACTTTATTCTAACAAAAATATATATTACACAACTGGTGATAACACGTAAAAAATCACTATATACATGCACATAAAACAATGATTGCAAAACACATAAACGTTTGTGTTATTTATATAAATATGATCACTCCAACGCAGTGCATAAACCATATGAAATGAAATGTTTTCGAGATTTTCCAAGATACGTCAAGACATAAAGATTAAATAAATATTGACATTTTCAAAAATGTAATACAGTACTTCAGCAATGATTAAAAATATATTTTCTAAGTACAAAACAAGTGACTATTTCAAATTCAACATTTTTTATTTTGTAAAAACATGTTTGCTCCTCCACACACACAAAATTAATGATCCCAAGCAAAATCTAAACATGTATCACAGAAGATGATATACATTAATTTATAACATCTGCAAAAAAATATAAAATATGAACATACAAATTTCTGAAAGTACATATATGTACTTCAATAACATTTACAATAATCATATAATTATTTTTGTTTTCCTATACCATATTAAGCAAACTGTACTTAACATCCATACTGTTTGTAGACTTCCATGACAGCAGCATAAGAGCAAAGAAAATGAAATGTTTAAAGGACACTTCTTTACTGCCAAGCTTACAATGAAAAAATCGAACAAAATTTTAATTTCAATCCTCAATGAATGTACTGCACAGGCATTACAAAGATATATGTATGGTTACAAACATTTCCAATTATTCTATGCACTTGAGCAAATGTTACATTATGTAACATGAAAATCTGAGCTTAAAATATTGAGACAAGTTAGTGATGCAGATGTTATATGTAAACAGTTTACACTACATTCATTGGCAATTGGTGATGGTCCTATCCGATATGCAATATCGGTTTATAGGCCAATATTGCTGTCATAGGAAACATTGGGTTTTCCGATATAAACATTAAATACACTAGAACCCTCTTATAGTGTTCCCACTTACAATGTTTTCCTGGTTATAATGCTAACGTCATTTGGTCCCTAAAACTTATTTGTAATAGGAAATTACCCCGTTATAATGTTTTCCCATCTATAATGTAAATATTTTTTCGGTCCCTTGAGAAACGTTATAACAGGGTTCTACTATATCGGAAATTATTTCCACTCTTAAAAATAGTCATAGTTCATTGCAATTTTTACTATACGCATGATGTTATAAAAATTCTGGTTGTTGATATAGGAAAAAAGGTGTACACACTTTGTTGACACGTACCTACATAATACAAACACTATCTCGAGTCCTCCATGTGTAAAACAAAGAAAATCTGTCTCAAACTTATGATTCCTTTACTATTGTATTATAGAAAAAAAAAAGTATTAAAATCCTTTTCATTATTTCATTTTAATAGTACAACAAACACAAATAATTTGTAATAAATCAAAACATGCCCTATCATAACATGAAATGAAATGAACAAAACAAATACGGCTGAAGAATGACATTCGCCAAAAGGCGTTTTCAAACAGTAACCTGTCGGGTAGGGTGAGTGAATCTGCTAGCACCATTTAGCAGCACAAGTTAGGATCATGTGATCTTGGTTCCCCGGCACGATACTGTTTGAAAACTCCTAAAGTTCTGAATCTAGCTAGTGTCAAATGCCGCCATATTGGAAACGATGTACGGAGTTTTTCACTTGACCTCTACATTATTAAGTTCTACCAAATAAAAACACGTTCACATTCATAAGTTCAAATTGAGACACGAACTTGTAGGCTTTGTATACCAAACTTTTCTAATACATAACATTAAAATTGCGGTAGTTTTACCAAATACGGTTGGTACCAATGCTTCAAATATAAGTTAACGCAATGGATGTGTTGTAATCTCATGTACAGGTTATGTTGCATTATTAATCTTTCAACATGTAACAATTAGTACATATTTTGTTGAAGAATTATTTCAATAAATAACTAAATTGTTATCATATTTAATTTATTTGCAGGAAATATGTTTGCTAACAACTGTGCATCTCGGCAAAGCATTTTCTGAAAAGGAACATAAACAAAATGGATTTTAAATTATTAGTATTGTTTTACCAAGTACGTAGTCATGTTGGAATTCTTTGCTATCTTTTGGGTTGAATCATTGTAACTTGTGAGAACTTGGTCTTAGTTTGTATGTTGATTCAGATAGTATTCACCTTGAAAAAATATGTGTTTTCTTAGTGTCCTGTAAAGTTAAATATGCTTGTTTTAAAAGAGACATATATTTTTCTTATTTGCCAGTTTAAACTTAATTTTGATTACAAATTAGTTGTAGAAACCATTTTAATCCAAACTTGGAAATAGGAAAATATAGATAGGGCCATACATTTTCCTTTATCGGATCAGAATATTAGAATTGGATCAGTTATTTCTTGGTTTATCGGATATCGGAAATATTGGTTATATTTTCGTATCGGACCATCACTAGTTGCAATGTTAAATATGAGCAGGAATGAAAGTAAACTACACAAAGTCCTGCCCATAAATATGTACTTGTGTCCAGGAAAATAAGACTTCGAGTAAAACGACTTTGTCGAAGACACATTTTCCTAAAAGTACAATGTTGAGATTAAGGGTGCTGCCTACCCCAGAGTCCTAGCATCAGAAAAGATAATAGCTGTAATTACATTGGGTGGGGTTTTGTCAACCTTCAAGATCTCACTTTCAGGCAAAAATATTTTCTACATTGAGATAAAGACATTGTTATTACAGTCAACTCTCAATTTTACGACCCCGGGACCTCTCGAAGAAACAACACTTTTTGCAGGAACTGTATAACATTGAAAAAAAATTTGCTTCAAAAACTTAAAAATTTTTTTTTAAGAAATAGAGAAAAATTTGTTGCACTCATTATGGCCACAAATGGTTGCAGTTCGTTTCTCGAAAATTGTACTATTGCACACTGCATGTTTGTTCTAAAAATATAAGTTTCTGCCCCTCCCAATCCCCCAGCCAACCGGCACCCCGTCCGCCTCTTCCCATCCCTCCGGCCTACCACTCCAATAAGGCCATTCGCTAACCACTTCTTCATCACATGTAAACCGTAATTTTTTTGCCACTGTGATTTCTCGTGCCCTTGGATACGGTAGTCTTTCTTCGTGCCTGTGATACTATTTTTTTTATTTTGATTCAGTAACATGTTCATTTATGTTTTTGAACAATTTTTGAAGACGTCACTATTTTTATTGGATTTGGATTTTGGACTTTTGGTTTCAACAAAATGACTGGAAAGAAAACATTCTCGACACTTATGAAGAAAAACGAGATTGTCAGGGGAAGTGGACAAAAACAAGATCACCAAGACAGAAATTATACAGCAGCATGGCATTCCGAAGTAATTTATTAACAATGACGAACTTCTTGACGCTTGTAATTGTTTACTGTTGGTGAACAAACTGAAACTAAGTATCAGATCCCTCTCCATGCATATTAGTGAAGTGTGTAAAAAACTTTTGCTCAGAGTAGAATCATTATACAAGCAGATTATTTTCACAGTTGGTCGAAATAAAGAAGTGAAAGAAATGCAATACAAAGGAAGTAGTGTTATCATCACGTCCCATCTGCTGAGCGAGTGTCAGGAGCTGTGACTAGGTAGTGGTCAAAAGCAGCACAAGTTACGCAGGTAGGACACTTCGAGTACATTGTTTTTTAACTAGCGAGTTTCCAGATGGGTCCTTGCGCACACAAATTATCGTCCACATGTGCGTGATCGCTCACTACTGAAATGTAAACATAGACAAGGTCCTAGGAGGCAAACAACTTTATCAAAACTTATGTTGTGCCAGCTAGACTTACCATTGCCGGAAAAATATGTGCCTAATAATGTGATGACAAAAAGTTTTAGACGTCAACCATGACATACGTTCATTCAAAATGTATGTGTCTATTGAAATAAATTACTATAGTAGAGCCCCGATTTAACGAACTCGGGAACGTAAACAGCAAAAACAGTGCTTAGATCCTCATCCTAGCTGCTGGTGAGTGAACGAGCATCTAGGTAGGTATCCAGTCTCCACAGCACGGCAGTGAACAACGCAGGAACTAATTCACAGATAGTGCTTCGCATCTCCGTTAGAATGCGCTGCAGTGATACGTGCTCTATCAATTCTATTACCGATAGAATGCAGTGGTGTCCAGCGTGATTATTTACTCTCGCATCCCGTGATAAAACTAGCGAATTTATGAACAAAAATATGTAACACTATTCATGTAGACTTTTTAGAACAAATTTACTACCGTAAACTTTAATAATTTTTTCCCTGCTGCTACAAAAATGATCCGAGTGCAAAGCGTTTTTAGTGAGCAGACCAACAAGTTCATTCCATGAGTGCAGCTGCATACAAGCTACTATGGCCGCCGCCGCACATATTTAATTATTATTTTACAGTTATCTCACAAACTTTTAATTCAGTTTTCATTGCAATTTTTTTCTTCTATTTTTCATGGGAGTTTCCTGAATTGTGTTGGTGGAGCGGGAGGGAGAGACCGAAAGATTGACGCTCAGCAGTGTTAGTCATCAATTCTTACGAGTGGCCGGCATAAATCACCACGCTTATGCTTGCCGAGCGTTCAACTGTAAGTTTTTGAAGTTATTTACGCAGATTTTTTTTTCTTTTCATGGCTATGGCTAACCTGATGACAGTAAATACGTTTAGTTATTGTTCTGAATAGACTATTTAAAATTACCTTGCATTCCAACGAAACATAACCCAGGGATTTAACTTGGGGGAAGGATGGGGGGGTTGAAAAAATATTAAGTCGGATTTAACGAAACATCGATTTAGAGTAAACATTTTCGGGTCCCATGGCATTTCGTTGAATCGGGGTTCTACTGAATTTTAAAACCATTGCGATAATACCCTGTAAATAAGTAAATAATTTTGAAACGCAGACATTGCTGGCACTTAATTTACGTTGCTGGCGATATTCATGTTTCATTATTATGAATTCATGCTCTATGTTGAAACTACAGAAAGGTCGTATAAGCACTTCCCGAGTATCAATTTATTCAAAATACGTCATTCTGTTGAAAAATATTACTATTTCAATAAATTTATAACCATTTTTGCAAATAACTACCAAATACAGACACTGCAGCAGCAATAATTTATGTTGCCGGTGACGTATTTGCTTCATTTTAGGCCAAAGAAAGGTCTTGTATGCACTTCCAGAGTATTGATTTATTCAAAATACACCATTCTATTGAAAAATATAACTATTTCAATAAACTTCATTGCGACATTCTTCCAAATGATATCCCAAAATGGATGTTTCGCGCACAATAATGTATGTTACTGGCAAAGTTTAGCCCATAATTTATATTGAACTAAATAGAGGTGGTTGATCAACTTCAATACCATACTTTCAACAATAATGTGTTTACTATTTGAAATAAATGTGTATCACTTTATGAAAACATGTAATTTTTGTGTCAAAGACGAGTGAACACTGATTCAATTGTAAAAATTGGTAAATTTTGACATTTTAGAGTTCGGAGATCGCCAAAAATTTGTCAAAATTCTAATAAAGACCCCTTTGAAATAACAACCCTATTCCAGAGACCAGTGAAGGGTCGTTGAATAGGGGGTTGACTGTATTAGTATTATTATTAATATTAAGAGAAAAAATATTAATAATAATAAAACAGAAGTAGTTCCAAGGGATTCTGAGAATAAAATAGTACATAAATACTAATTTGTTCATAGCATTCAGGGTATTCCATAAATGCGGGGAAAAAAATCTGTGGCAATGTGGTCAGTACAAAGATTAAAAAAAAATACTAAGCTTAACCTACTGCAATTTAATATTAAACACATAACATGTAAATCCATGTTTTTGCCCATGCCAAGATTCTGGGTTAGGCAGAACCCTCATGACTCATGAGGAATCCCAAAAATACCTTAACTTTCACATTTAATTAATTTTTGTATATCGTGGTAATATGTCAAAATTCAAATGAAAAACATGCAAGTACAGTACCACTTCTTACATTCCTATATAAATTTTCACAGGTAAAAAACTTTGGAGGAATATTTTATGTATACTAATTTGCTGCATTTCCATTATTTATCAAAATGCACTAGAGAAAATGGTTCAAATAGCATTACACTAATTTATTCCAAAAGAATGCAATGTTACTGTGAACAATGTTGCAAAATGCTAACAATTTTATAGTAGGACTTGTATTATGAATGCCAAGTACAATATTAACAAATAAATTATACAACAGTATTTGAGCTAAACATTCTTGCAGTAATCTTCATAAATAGAAAGTAGGTTAAAATTTACTACGCAAATCAACATAAAATGATAATTAAAAGAATTTTGACACTAAAATGGAAATTCAACCTTTAAATGTGACACTGTGCTAGTATGAAAGTACGTATTACTATCAGTCAGGAACGAAAGTTTACTTACGTATTCTAAGCTTAAAATTTAATAACTGTAGCATGTGAAACATGTCACTCATATTGAAAAAAAGTTTCATAAATACAACAGAAGTCTATCTGCACACACATTAGTTTTATAAAAACATGTGTACTACAGTTACATAAAATCAGTATTGTTCAGTCATTATAAAACATAACAAATATTTGAATTCGGTGCATATAATGTACCATATTTACCCGAAAACAGTCCAATAGTTTTTTCCAAATTTGAGAAATTAAAATGCAGGGGTCGAACTATAATTGCGGATGTATGAAATCGTCACCGAAATTATGTTTTTGAAACTGTGTGGCGAGTTAATGTTTTTGAAACAGCACATCAGTATACATTATGGCCACAGCAATAGATTGTAAAGTATGGCGCTAGCAGTCAGCACACTCTAATACACGTATCTTTGCTAGCATCTGCAGCCACTACCTTAGCTTTGTTTATATTATGCTTTACCGTAATTTTAGAGTCAAGAAAGTTGTAGCTCTGTATTTGTGAAAAAAAATTCTGTAGAAAGGCGAAGCACTACACCAAAAATCATGGTGAAACGATTGCAGCGTAATTTTAATGCAAACTTCAACATCATCATCGCAAATTACGTATTGTAAACGAACAATTGTGACTAGTGAAGAAGCGCGGGAGTACGACATCAACAAAGCAAACATAAGGAACTGCAGATTCGCAGAGACGGAAAAATGAAAACAGTTCGAGAAAATCCTTCTGAGGGCCAAAGAAACAAAAATTTCAAGAAATTGAAAATGTGTGATTGCGTTCATAAAAGAAAAACATGACATTACGTTGCCGGCTCGGGAAATTGCAGATGCCGAGAACTGAACGTTCTTGCCAAGAAATTTAATGCTAGTTTCAGCTGGTGTGTGCAAATGATACGTGTTTTTTCTTTGAGGCGTTGTACATCAATAGCTCAAAAGATGCCTTCAGACATTGAAGAAAAATTAGTGACGTTCCAGCTTCATGTTATCAAATTGAAGAGAAAAAAAATTTTTGCTTGGCCAAATGAGCAATGCGTACGAAACTCGTGTAATTTGATAATGCCAAGCAATACCACTGGACACAATGTACTAGGTATTGTATTGTTATTTTTTAAAGGTATTTTCTAATTAATTAAATAAATTTTTGAATTATATTCAACCATAAAGTTTTTTTTTTCTAAACACTCATAAGTCATAACCTAAAAGTAAGGGGTCAAATTATATTCAGAGTCAAATCATTTTCGGGTAAATATGGTATGTATGGATAACTGTTGCACTGACCAATATAACTTTCTCTTTCGAAGTTGTCAAATTATGGCACACAAACAATTTTTAATTCTATAATAAACTACATGCAACACATACTGTAATCACAAGAAACATAATTTTTTCGACATATGACGAACCACTGCAATACCAGTCTTCATATAACTATGAACCTCACCTAAAGCGAGAGGGTAACATACCATTGTTTTCTTTACGTATCTGATCAACTTGCTCAGGTGTCAGTGCAATTCTGCTTCCATTTAACATGACTAAGGCATACCTAAAACTTCCAGTGGTGGGGTCAACATCACCAACTATCGGCAAACCTGCCAAGGAGGAATTAACGTTATCTTGTTGAAACAAGTTAGCTCTGGGCCCCGAGGATGAAGTCATCGGTTGCATGGGAGATGCTCGGCCCCGTGCTGTTGTGCCCTGGCCTCTAACCGGGGTGATCTGTCGTGCCACGTAGCTAGGCCTGCCACGAGTCGCAGGGCGGGGGCTGTACTGGCCACGGGGCGGGTTCCACTGCATCCTGCCAGGGGAAAAAGTTGTTGGTGATGCACCCCTTGGAGAACTGGAAAAAGAAGAAGGCGTGATGTTCCTAGGGGTTGTTGGGTGAACTGTTGGCTGTTTTTTGGGAGTGCTGAACACCGAAGACAAAACACCTGTTCCTCTTCCGAACACTGGGTGTTTTGGTGAGTTAGAGGAATTCTGCAGTAAGTTTGACATAAGTAATGAACGATTTGGAGTAACATTCCGCACTTGAAGGTTGGCCATACCAGTCAGAGTTTGCCCTGGTGGTGTACTAGGAACAGTTTGATACTGCTGCTGCACTGGAAATACTGGCATTCTGTGACCTACTTCCTGGGGTGAAACATTCAGTCGTTTGTCCATAGCATTCTTCAACGTGTTGAGAGGATGGTTTAAATTCTTTGGTGGGGTAACTTCATTCTTTAGAATATGTTCTGGTACAAATGATATCTTTCCTGGTGTGATGGCCGGAGCTGGATTTGGCGTGGCCTGTTTTGGCAAGGATGGTCTTGGTTCAGTCTTGACATCTTCAACCAACTCCACATCACTGTCATTGCTATCAGAGTCCAGGCAAATCACTTCCGATGAAATTACAGGAGTGGGACCTGCTCTCTGCAATACTGTCTCTCTGACTGGTGGTTCAACAGCAGGTACTTGTGTGTCCACCTTTGGTATTTGTACCGGCAAAGTCTCCTGAGAAACTGGCGCAGACGCCTGTGCATTGGGTACAGACTCCTGGACCTGCGCTGTCGGAGTAACTGGAACTGCAGTTGTAGAGAACGGCATGGAAGTGATGATTGGTGTGATGATAACTGAAGATGCTCCGGCAAGGGTGTTCATCTGATGGGGCTGGTACACAAACAAAGGCATGGGGCTGGGTTGAAATCCTACGCTTGTGGCAGCTGGAACACTGCTTTCTGCAACTGACGAAACCTCTTGTTTTATTGTTGTCTCTGGTTCTTGCTTTATCTCTTGTTTGATCTCACTGTCTTGTTTTACTTGCACATTCCCCATACTGCCCTGCCAACTAGCAGCATCTGTAAAGGATGGCATATCTGCTTCATTCTTCACACTCACTTTCGGTGTTGCAGCAGGAACCTGATCAGCTGAATTAGAAATATTAGGAACCAATGAATTTTCACTGTCAAACAGTTTCCTCGAAGCTTTTTTTTTAACTGGAACTACTTTTCTATCTGTGGTATTTGCAATCTTTTTCCCTGAAGATTTTGGTTTCTTTGTTTCAGGAGTGACTTCTGAACCATCAAGAAGTACTGCATCCTGTGGACTCCCCTTACGTTTTCTGCCAGACGTTTTTAGACCAGAACCTTTCTTCTTCTTCTTCTCGCTTGGCATTCTCCATTCATCATCATCATCTTCAATTTCCTCTTCATAATCTTCCGTATCACTACCTAAAAACTCCATTTGCAAATCATCACTTAGAGTATCCTGAATCAAGAGAGCATCATCACTCATCGCTCTTTGAATGAGACCAGCGTCCACTTTACGCTTAGCTCTGCGTGAGTACCTCTCCCGCCCTGAAACAAAGAACAATTACTTGATGGTATACATTTCACTGACACAAAAGACTAGACTGTTTCAGTTCTACAGGATCAACAATCAGATTGTGAAAAATGTTTGCCAAATTTTAGTCTACAACATTTCAATTTCTCAGTTTTGTGCTGATATGCACCTAACTAATGTAGTGGTTACTATTGAATCAGAGGAAGATTCTGTTATTCTAAAACTGCTTACTTTGAAAAGCACATTAGGTATTTGAGTGTGTAAAACAGGCAACAGACAGGTCACTTCATTATAACTAAGTCTGAATTTTTTAGAATATTTTCCATAAAAGATTACAAACCAAATAAACGTGTGATAATTTTAATTTACATTTACGTCTAGAAGTACCTGAATTAAAAATTTCTATACAGTGTACTGTATCTGTTTTGATCACTCCTAACATTTCTAAACACAATACTGATTTTTCGAGACGTTTAAGAAAACATTCAACGTATGTATGTCCTATGAACTAATAATTACTCTTCAGTTTCACAATAAATTAAAATCTATTCAGGTCATAACTTGGTATAATCAGTACTCCAGTGCGCTACATAAGCAGCCAGTTCAAACATTTTCACTTATTACATATTTTGTAAATGCAGTACAATTTTATACTTACAATTTTTTTGGAATAATGATCATTGATGGAGAGAACGCAATGCAACCAAACCCTTCGTGCTCGCAAAATTACAATTGCAGGATTTTGCAACTCACCTTCACCATCCTCTGATTTGTGTTCTGGAATTTCTTCACACTGACTTTCTTCTGTGGCTGTGACATTTTCTTCTGTGGTGGTTACATTTTCTTCTGTAGTAGTGACATTTTCATCTAAAGAATTCGCCATCTTATAATCACCTTTTTCATCCACAATTTCATGCTGATCTGCGCTGAGACTCCAAATAGCATCACTGGGATCCACAAAATCACAAGTTCTACAAAAACACCAAACACAGAATTAAAAAAGTTGGCACTACAAAACTTATACAATACAAACATACACTCGCAAGATGGTCAAATATAATTACAAGCTGTTTGAAAATTATTTAGCCAAAATGGAAGGGAAGACGGAGGTAAAGAACAGAAACCTTTCGCATGATAGACTCTGGGTTCGGAAATGGTTTACTGCCTAGTCAGAAAATGGTCCTCTGCAACTGTACAGCCACTAATCTGTTGCCATTTGTTGCTCCACAAGTTAGTGTCTGCAAGCTCTGCATAAATGTTAGCGTTCCATACCCATAAATCACCCAGCAGTGACTCATACCTCATGCCACTGGCAGCAGCCATTACCTGACCGACCTTGTGGCACCTATCACAGTTAAATGTAGCTTTTGCGAACCCACTTTCTATGACAGTAAATGTTTCTACCAATCCTTTCATTATGACCTGATATTTTCAGAACATTCTGTATATCATAAAATTCACTAGTAGGTGCTTGAGTACATAAACAGACAAAACATTTTACTCCACTAATATATAATCAAATTTAACTGGTTACATAAACTATCTCGTTGATAACACACTGCAGTTCCTTAGGCAAAAAGCTGACAACTCCGAAACCTAGTATCTATGAGGTTAAGTATCGAGATCTCAATAGCAAAGTCAATAGCGATTCTGAGGATGGATACAGATTTTTTTATACTGCTGCATGAGATAGGAAACTGTAATGCCCTGATAAAACATGCCAACCAACAGCTACATCAGTCACATTTATGAAGAACCAAAATAGGAAGTAAATCCATCAAGAATCGAACCTGAATCCTCATTGTGCGAGACAAATGTTTAACACCATTTTAATAACATACCACAAATAAAGTGAATTTTATCTTCCCGAAAAATGGTTTTACCAGTTTTGGGTGATTAGTCCACAAATTGTATTAACATATATAAAACACATCAACACAATAGTCCAAAAATATTGCAAGTGTAATGATTTGAAAATAACGTCAGATATGAGGGCATATTTTTATTTTAGTCAAAATTGACACAGAAATGGAAGATACATTCTATAGTTGTTATTTTGCTTACTTTAAATTTTTTTTGTAATGTTATTGGAATTAGATAGAAAAATAATCAAGAGAATGTAATGTCACATCAGTAAATCATAATTATTACGTAATATTTACTCATTGTCATTATTATTTAGTCAGGTTTATGACTGTGTACAGTCAGAGTCAATAACACACTTTTACTGTCATAGTAGAACTACCAATTAAGTATTGCAAAAAAAAATTAACAGAACTACAGAGCATGTAAGTATTTTCTGCATTGTGGAGAAAAATGTTACAGGATGAATGTGGTTAATTCTTTACAATGAACACATTTAAAATTAACGTTAAAACTACACAAATTGATGTAAAATAAAAATCAAATTGTAATTTAGGAAATCATTTTTGTTTATGATTTACATTTACACTCCTTGTAAAAGAGGTATTTCAGAAAACAATCTACTCATAGAACAGGTTACAAAATATCAACAAAAGGTTTTTTTTGCATAATGTTGGCAAAGTCAAATAATTGCAAATCTTCTCCTTACATGAAATTAATTACTGTCAGAAAAATTAAATAGCTATAAACATAAAATATTTGATTTAAATCATTGATTTTATTTAAATAAATCACTTGATTTAAATAAAAGGTTTAAAATGTTTAAATCATGATTTAAACTGTATTTATTTAAATCAATATACCCTGCCAAACACATAGGGACAGATCCTAGGGGAAGGGAGGTTGTTAGGGGCCATCGGCAACCCCCTCCCTCCTAAACCAGGAAAAGTATAAATAATGTACAATAATGAAAACTATTTTAAAAGTGAACTTGGGGATGGACCATTTCGGAATGACATTGGTTTATTTCTTGGGGGAAAATGTAGACTATCTCCCCATAGAAGCGTCTGCTCACCTCGGCTCTCTCTTTGTCAAAAATTTTAATGTTTTTTTTTTCCTCATCGCTGGATCTGTGACTGCCTCAAATATATAGTGGTATCCTGATAAGGTATTGTATATTATTGAAGGATTGATTTAGCTGTTGCAAACATCTGATCCGTAAACGTAAAAGAAATTGTATGGTATGCATCCAAGACACCTTTACCAATCAATGAAAGAAATGTAAATTTATTGCTTATTTTACAGGGATAATTTTCCAATTAGGCCTAGAAAGACATTTTATTTCAGAATGTCTCGTGAAAATGTAAATTTGCCTCAAATCTGAGTTTTTACTTAATTACTGTATAGCAGGCATGCCATTTTTTTTATCCATTTTAACAGATATTTAAAGGTTAAAATGGACGAACGGATAAAGTTAGATATTCGTAGATATTTCCAACACCTGTCTTTATCAACAATTGATACAATAATTAGCGATGCATATTAATGACTTAACAAGATCCCCTAATCTTTTTCATGTTTACTTTACACATAGAAATATTTTCCTTTGTTTTTGGAGAAAAAATCATGCTGTATACAAGTAAATATGGGAAACATTTACGTTTCATTTTACGCCAAAATAAATGTCAAAGGAAATTTTTTAAAATGCCTTATGACAGCACCCCACATTTTGGGCAAAAAATTTGGTAAAAAAAATTCGGCGCCATGATACAAGCAAACTACATCTCACTCAAGGCGATAAAAAATCTCAAGCGGATAAATTCATTTTTTAACAATAAGTAACCAGTTGAACATGCTCTTAGTTTCTCTAAACTCGTTCTACATATTTTTCCAAATAGGAAAAGGGATGGAAACTTTCACTGCTATTTTACCGAAACACGTTAGAAAATAGTAACATCTGTAAAAAAACATTAACAGTAGATGGTTTCCTGTACAACATCTCAATCTTTCACAGCACTATAATAACTTACTATACATATAAATTTCACTATCAAAATTCTACAGCAAGAATCATAAAAAAAAAAAAATTTTTTTTTTTTTTTGGAAAAAGTACATACACGAAAGTTGGAAATATTACAGGAATTTACAGGATTTTTTAATACTAAATACAGGAATTTGAAAATGAACTTGGTGGCAGTCTTGTTGTATAGATAATATTATTCAAAAATCCCCTTACTTTTGGAGATCAAGACTATATAAAAAATATAAATAATGTTTCTTAAAGAACATCAAGACAATAACTTGTCCGTATGTCAATGAAAAATATGTATTGAACAAAACTACAAAAGTAAATTGACAACAATTGTGTACCGTTTCTGATATTCTTGCCATTCCTTGTACATTTTCTCACGGGCCTTCTTCATACACACTATAAACTCTACCTCAAAGGGCTTGAGGTTAGCTGCCAAAACTTGAAGTTCTCTAACCAAATCTGCCTCACACTTTGGCATCTTCTTTTTGGGAGTCTGTAAACAACAGTTTGCAAATCAAATTTTAAAGCTTACCCACAGAATGTGAGTAAGAAGGTAGTGGGTTATTTAGTAAGTGTTGTAATTTAGGTTTATTGGTTGATTGGGTAGGAAGGTAGTTAAGTAGGTAGGAAGGTGGTTGACTGTATAGGTAAGGTAGTTGAGTGCGTAGG
>PNEQ01028261.1:24621-46727 GCA_003012365.1 Medauroidea extradentata
GTGGTTGAGTGCGTAGGTAAGGTGGTTGAGTGTGTAGGTAAGGTGGTTGAGGATGTTGGTAAGGTGGTTGAGGATGTTAGTAAGGTAGTTGAGTGCATTGGTAAAGTGGTTGAGTGCATAGGTAAGGTGGTTGAATGCATAGGTAAGGTGGTTGAGTGCGTAGGTAAGGTGGTTGAGTGCATAGGTAATGTTGTTGAGGATGTTGGTATGGTGGTTGAGTGCATAGGTAATGTTGTTGAGGATGTTGGTATGGTGGTTGAGTGCATTGGTAAGGTGGTTGTTTGCGTAGGTAAGGTGGTTGAGTGCGTAGGTAAGGTGGTTGAGTGTGTAGGTAAGGTGGTTGAGTGGATAGGTGGATGGTTGAATGTGTAGGCGCATATGTCCAAATGTTCTGAGTACATAGGTAAACCTAATTTGCGTATTTAAATGACATAAATTTGTTTGCTACACATCATAGGCGCAACTAGAATGGACATTTGGGGAGAGCACAATTCTGTGTAGACTGTTATACTCAAGCTACCCCTACCTGTAATCAGTAACGTAGTCTGAACTTATGAATTTCAGACGGGGAAGGATGACTATCCTGCGAATATGATAAAGGACCACCCACAACATCTTCAAGGGAGGGGAGGGGGGTCTGGGGGTCCTCCTCCGGTAAAATTTTGGATTTCAAGGTGCAAAATAGTGCTATTTTAGCAGTTTTCATTTCTTAACATTGAATATTCTACTGGTAAGTTGTAACAGTATCACTGATAATTCAATATTAAATTAATTGTAATTTTTAAAACCTTGGTTGGTTATTTATTTGGGGGAGGGGGAGGGAAGGGGCCCGTGCCCTAGTTCCCCCCCCCCCCCTTAGTTGCACCTATGCTACACATAGCCCAAAGACATCTTAATGTCCTCTGGTAGTTTTCTTTGTGGAGAGGGGTAGACAATGCATGAGAATGTATTCCTCCACAAAAAGATGAATATTTCTAACATACACACAAGTACATCCTAAATCATATTTTAGGTATGTCTATTAAATCTGCTTTGAAATAGCAACTGTGCCAGCAATGGAAAAAATAGACTCAATACATCTACTTGCTTTCACTGTGGGTACACTCAAAATTTAACATTACAGAAAAATTAATACAGCCAACTCTCGATTACACGACCCCGGGAATAACGACCCTCTCAAATAAACGACCCCTTTATCCAGGCGAAAATTGGAGAGAGAGAAAAAAAAAAAAAAACTTAAAAATATATTTTTTTTAATTCAAAGAAAATAGCAGAAAAATGTGTTGCATTTATTTCTCTAAAACTGTACTGCCGCACACTGTGTGTGTTCTAAAAATATATGTTGCTGCCCCTTCCTCCCATGTGACGTGTTTGCCAGCCAGCCGGCCCCAATGCATCTTCCCATCCCCCGGTCGGTCAATGACCCACCCGCTTCATTCCCTCCACCGGCCACCCACTCCATAAGGCCATTCGCTCACCTCTTTTTCATTATGTGTATGCTGTAACATTTTTGCCACTGACTTCACGTACCCTTGGATACGGTAGTCTGTTTTTGTGCCTGTGGTATTACGATTAAACGTCGCGTTTATTTAAGCTTTATTACGTTTTCCATTTTGTTAAGTAAATGCCATTAAATATAATTATCATTATGTCATTTAATGATGTATACACAATGATGTTTATAAATCATTATTCTTTTAGCAAGTGAAAGCAGGACGGTTCATAATTGACAGTCCCAAACATCGGATGCATGTCTCAGATATGCGTAGCGTAGGGTAGTACGACACTTGACAACAGCGCGTCTGGTGTAAGTCACTAGCCCACAAGTGTGTTCGCGCTAACACCCACGCACGTGTAATTGGCTCGACCATAAATAACTGCTGTGGATAAACTTGTGTACGTCTGTGTGAAAATAAAATAGGAAACAGCATTATGTAGGTTTAAAGGTATTCTGTGAATGTGATATACAAGCAGATTATTTTCAAACAGCCGGCCGAGCTAGAGAAGTGAAAGAATTGCAAAACAAATGGAGTAGTGGTATCATCACGTCCCATCTGTCGAGTGAGCGTCGGGAGCTGTGACTAGGTAGTGGTCAAAAGTGGCACAAGTGACAGGTTAGACACGTCGTGTACGTTGTTTTGTAACTAACCAGTCTCCAGATAGATCCTTATGCACACAAATTATTATACACGTGTGTGTGGTCGCTCGCTGCCAAGACAAGGTCCCAATAGAATTACTGTCGCCGGCAAAGTTTGTACCCAATATGTTGAAGAAAAGTCTTATATTGAATCCAGTCTAAGATTGCAGTAGAAATAAACACTGTCACAGGTGAGCTCTCGATCACTGGTTGGCTGGTTAGTTAAGTGTCGTTGCGGCAGGAAATAAATCCTACACTAAATTGCTGTGTTTTAGTTTAAGATAGGTGATTTAACCATTCAGTTCCGTTTTTTTAATCCTCTGTAGTATATCACTCTGTGCACGTGAAATACTATATGTGCACGGAATGTATTAACTATGAAATACGCGATGACACCAACGTCCGTCGTGATTCTATTTCTTCCATAGCGGCTTGTCGCCAGTCGACAGCTTGCGAAACACGCGGAGGTGGTGCGACGATTTGTTGCACTTTTAATGCCATTCAAGCACGCGAACAGGCGGAGTAACACAAGCTGCAATCTTGGAATGGGTAGAGTATAGATGTCAACCATGACATACATTCATTCAGAATGTTATTGAAATAAATTACTATTTCAATCAACAACATTGCGATAGTTCCCTGCAAATAGCTTCGAAATGCCGACATTGCTGGCACTTAATTTACGTTGCCGACGATATTTATGTTTCATTATCATGAATTCATGCTTGATGTTGAGCTACAGAAAGGTCGTATATACACGTCACGAGTATCACATTTACAAAATACGTCATTCTATAGAAAAAATATTACTATTTCAATAAACTGTATTGTGGCTTTCTTGCAAATAACTTCCAAAAATGGTCGTTGCGGGCGCAAGAATCTATATTGCCGGCGACATTTTTGCTTAATTTTGAGGCAAAGAAAGGTCATATATACACTTCCATTGTATCTATTTATTTAAAATACTTCACTCTACTGAAAAATATTGCTATTTACATAAGCTATGTCGTGGTATTCTTGGAAATAACTTCCAAAACGGTAGTTGCATGCGCAAGAATCTATATTGCAGGCAAAATTCTTGCTTAATTTTGAGCCAAAAAATTTCATATATCCGCTTCCATTTGTAGCTATTCGTTCCAAGTACTTCACTCTACTGAAAAATATTACTATTTCAATAAACTTTATTGTGGCTTTTTTTAAAATAACATCCCAAAATGGACGCTGCGGGCGCAAGGATTCATGGTGTCTGTAACGTTTATGATCTATATTAAACTAAACAAAGGTCGTAGATCCACTTCAATGGCATACTTTTAAAAATAACGTGTTTGCTTTTCAAAATAAATGTGTATCGTTTTTTTATAAAAACAAGTAATTTTTGTGGCAAAGACGAGTGAACACTGATTCGATGATAAAAAACTGTAAATGTCGACACTTCAGAGTTCGGGGATAACAGAAAATTTGTCCAAATTCTAATAATGAACCTTCTGAAATAACGAGCCTATTCCCGGGAAACGTAAAGGGTCGTTAAATAGGGAGTTGACTGTACCCTGCATTGAGTACACCTGAAAAATTATACATACCTAATGCTTTGTTAACCAGTCATGGCATAACACTGTCATAATTTCATTGGGTGCCATATAAAAAAAATGTTACTGTAGTGAGGAACACACAGACATACGTATACATACATAAAGATACATGATTTCATAAGCTTTACTTTTGTAGAGGAAAATAGGCTAAAAAGATACAGTATATGTGTCAAAACGAAGTTTGAATTGAAGCAGTGTTTACAAACCATGTTTTATTTTATTTTAACATAATCAGATTATAGAAGCATAACATAATGTGTCATTAGCGCTACATTAACCACATTGTAATATAATTTGATTGTTAATTTAATATCTAGGTCATTAAGCAGGATAGGTATTACTAGTGTGTTACTATACTATGTGTAGCGTTATGTGGTAGCACGGGACGAGCCCTTGTGTTAGGCTACCACAAGTTGCTGCCCACGTGTTCTATTACAATGTCCAAAATAAAATGTAAATTGATCAGTCCTCATAGATGCTCCGGTCTCAGCGGTGAGCTACTCTTATTTCATGGCAGTCAAACACGTGGTTAGATCAACAGCCCATATTTATTACCTTTTTCCACAAAACTCACACAACCACGCTTACATCGACACGTACAAACTTCTTGTACATCAATTTAAAATTAAATAGAAAGAGAAATTAAATAAAATGAAACCCAGCACAAAAGAAAAATAGCACGTGCTGAACTTAAATCATAGCCGATAGTTGGCTGGCCACGCGGTTGATACGGCTGTAAATCCCCATCGAAATAATCAAAGCTAGTTAATAATCAAGAGTTCTAGCAAGTCTTTTCACCACCTTCCATCATGGTCCCATGTCTTTCATTCGCACCCCTTGGCTTACCACGTGCTGGCGTGGATAGTCAGGTGGGGTGTTATATATTTTTAGCCATGCATTTTCTACAGTACTGCACTCACCAAGCAAAATACAACACGGACAGGTAACAAGTCGAACAATACAATACCGTTGCTATGCGCACGTCAGGTGGCTGACTGTGTGGCACAGATAAGACGTGTCGGGGCAAGGAGAAGAAAGTGCAGAGAGGAGGGCGCGTGGAAAAATGTTTGATAGGCGTGAAGGGTGGAGGGAGCATGGAGGAGTGAGGAAGAGATAAGGTAGCGTTAGTCATCACGTCTCACATATGTCAGTGTTGCGCGGGCGGCGTAACTCACCAGGCGCGCACGCTTTAACTACATTCCAGCCAAAGTTTCTAACATTTTTTACAGTTTTTTTTTTTGTTTCACAACTGCATATCACTAATTTATTATAACTGCAGTATGTTATTGTTTAATGTACGCAAACGTATTTTTAAATAACGTTTTACTGTGATTTACTGCACTTTTTCCGGTAAAATGTTCAATAACATTCTAGTAAGATCAAATAACCGGTCTGAATACAAAATAAACAAACTAAAATTACAGAAAAAACCGGCAAAATTCTGCTGAACATAAAAACGTATTTTACTATTTTACTGAATAATTGTTGCAATAAAAATTATATTAAATTAAGTCTTGACATCGGACATTGCCGGCCGTACACCTTGCAGTACCCTTTGTGAACCCCTATCGGTGTCGCCCCCACGGCACCATGGTAGGGCTGACCAAACTCATCTACAAACACCAAAAACTTTCCAACTGCCATAATTTTTGAAGGATCAATTTCTTGTAAAATTTCTAAGAGTCCAAAGTTGCTTGGAATTTTATGCCGTTTCAGAAAAATCGACACAAGACATATTTATTTTAAATTCACATTTCATCAGAACATTGAGAACTTAGAACAATTCTAACTTAAAGCTTATGAACACATTACTTGACATTACAATATTACAATAAAAGACTAACTACTAGATTTTGCATCCAGATGCGATTTTCTGTTACTATACTGTTTCGCCAGGCTCGATAGCAGTTTTACATTTAGTGAGTGGATTTTCTATTTGATTTCTTGTTCAGCAAAATTATAACATTTAACTTACATCATTTAACCAACTGACTTTCTTAGGAGATTATTAACCTTAAAACAACATGGAACTCACATTGAAACAATTACTACTGACTTACAATTGTTTAAGTAGGGCTTAAAGTAGGGTGGTCGGCCAACACACTGAGACTTTTGAAAATAATAAAGGCATCATCACTGCCCTACACCTAACTGAAACTAGGCTGACAAGCTCTTGGTTCTGAAGTGTCAGTAACACTGGCTAGCATTAACTATGCAAACAATTAAACATCAACAGAGACTCTGAGCAAAACCCTAGAAACACAACTGACTTTTCAAAAAAGTATACCCCAAGCGCAGGCTGGTCGCTTCACAGTTACATATACAACAGTACTACTTACCTGAAAATATTTCGACTCTGAATATAATTTGATCCCTTACTTTCAGGTTATGAGTTCAGATAAAAAATATATTGGTAGAATATACGTTGACAATTCATTTACTTAATTGAAAAATACCTTAAACAAATAACAATACAATACCTAGTACTTTCGTCTCTAGTGGGATTCCTTAGCATTATCAAAATACACAACAATTTCGACCGCATTACTCATTTGGCAAAGCAATTTTTCTTTTCTCTCAATTTAATAACAGGTTGCAGAAACGTCACTAATTTTCCTCCAAATTTGAAGGCATCTCTTGAACTATAGATGTACAACGCCTCAAAGAAAAACCACGTTGCATCATTCGCACACACCAGCCGACAATAGCTTTAAATTCCTAGGCTGGAACGTTCAGTTCTCGGCATCCGCAAATTTCCAGTGTGTTTCCTTCATGAACGCAACCACATAATTTTCAATTTCTTGAAATTTTCCTTTCTGTGGCCCTCAGAATTGTTTTCACGAACTGTTTGCATATTTCTGTCACTGCAAATCGGCAGTTCCTTACATTTGCTTCGCTGATGCCGTACTCCCGTGCTGCGTCAAAAGTCACAATTGTTCGTTCACGATGCATAATTTGCAACGATGATTTAAATTTGCATGAAAACTACGCTGCAATCCTTTCGACATCATTTTAGATGTAGTGCCTCATCTTTCTACTGAATCCATTACGAATACAATGCTACAACTTTCTTGACTAAAATTATGGAAACAGCATAAAATAAACAAAGCAACAAATTGATGCTGGAGATACAGTACTAGTAAAGATGTGTCCATTAGAACACTCTAGCACCACAGTTTACAATCAATGGTCACGGCCTAGTGTATACTGGTGTGCCCTTTCAAAAACATAATTTCGGTGACAATTTCATACGTCGGCGATTATAGTTTGATCCCAGAATTTTTATATCTCAAATTTGGAAATTTTCGGGTGGATATTACTTATGATTTTGATTTCAATAAAAATTGCTATTGTTAACATAATTAGCTTTAATATTAGTATTAAATAATATGTAATACAGTAAACCCTCGATCTAACGACACAGCACGGTGCCAGATAATTATGTCGTTAGATCGCCGAATTCGTTAGTCCCGAGGTAATCAATTTTGACACCTCCACTTTTAATTTTTTTTAAGTGTTTTTTTTCCTTAAAGTTAATATAGAGCTATTACAGACAAAAATAAACATTTTTTCTTTAAATTATATTTTAGTATAACGAAAAGGTGTCATCCAAATAAAATGGTGCTCTGCTCCATAATTCCCGGGCAGTGTGCAGTGATGCCGTGATGCCTGCGTGGCTCGCTAGGTCTGGTTGTGTAGAATGGGGAGCGGGGAGGGAAGAGCGGCCGGCTGACTTTGGCTCCCTCAACTCGTGGTGCGCACGTGATTAATCGTGCTTGCCTGGCGCAAAGATCACCGACAACAGAACGACTCATACTGCAACAATTTAAAACATTTTAGTAAAGCCATTGAGTATCTTTTTTTGCAATTACTCATGAACTGTTACAGTGTTTCACCATTATACGATTTTAAGCGATACGAATAAAAATTCTTATAACAGGAAAAAGTCTTTATTTTTTAAAAACCAGTACGCCTATTAGAAACGTGAATTCGGAGCCTCTCAAAAGAGCTAAGAACAGACTTCAAGGTGCTGTCACTTAAATAATGACTGAATTACTCGACATTTTAAGTCTTAGGCCTATAGGAAAAATCGTAAAACTATGCACAACGCACCAGTTTATTGCTCTGCACTGCGAATAGAGGCACAGTGGTTCTCGACACGCGGGTCGCAGTCGCTCTAATCCCTGCCCTGTTGAACGAGCATAATTAAAAATCTTATCAGCTCACATGTAGCATAGTGACTATTGTAGGCCGTTTTTATGCTGCAGTCATTTGCCTCACGTGCTAAATGATCAATAACAGCGGAAGTTGTCCAGGTTAAGACGAGCTGAAGCACGCAGCCTGAAGTGAAGCAAGAGAAATAAGATGAGATAATGCAGGATTGTTTTCTTTCTTTTTTTTTGTCTCATTTATGGCCAAGCCGGTCCTTTTTTTCGGCCGTGCAGTGATTAAAAAAAAAGAAAAGTGTCGTCTCTTCATCCCCAACCCCCTCGGCCCTCACCAGACACTGAAACAAAGACAATGGCTGGGAGAAGGTAGGAAAGAAAGGCAAACATGAGGCACTGCTTTGCGGCCAGACAGGCTGCTAGTTGTCACGTGACTATCACAGTCGGCGCCAGCAGTTGATGCGAGCTGCCGCGCGCATACAAGCACAATCTGGTTTGTCGGCAAGGGGAGGGTGGGGGGGGGAGTGAATGGTTATTGGCTGGCGTGGATAGTCAGGAGGGGTGTTATATATTTTTACCCATGCATTTTTTACAGTACAGCACTCACCAAGCAAAATACAACATGGACAGGCAACAAGTTGAACAATACAATACCGTTGCTATGCGCACGTCAGGTGGCTGACTGCAAGGCACAGATAAGACGTGTAGGAGCAAGGAGAACAAAGTGCAGAGAGGAGGGCGCGTGGAAAAATGTTTGATAGGCATGAAGGGTGGAGGGAGCGTGGAGAAGTGAGAAGGAGATAAGGCAGCGTTAGTCATCACGTCTCGCATGTCGGTGTTGTGCAGGCGGCCTAACTAACCAGGCGCACGCGCTTGTAACTACATTCCAGCCAAAGTTTCTAACATTTTTTACAGTTTTTTTTGTTTCACAACTGCATATCACTAATGCAGTATGTTAATGTTTAATGTATGCAAATGTATTTTTAAGTAACGTTTTACTGTGATCTATTGCACTTTGCTTAGCTTTGATCAACTTTGAAAATATTAATTTTTCGAGGGTTCCTGGAAATTATGTCGTTAGATCCCCAATGTCGTTAGATCTAATGTCATTAAATCGGGGGTCTACTGTATATATTAACTTGTTCATCCTTTGACTTGTTCCACAGCCATTTTGACTATCACAAATGCCACTGTGGCTAGGATATTTGCCACCACCACAGTAATCAGAGTTCGACTTCCGGCATGGTTGACCACAGATTTTTGCTTGCGCCACTGGTGAAAGGTTTTATGTGGGATCTCCTGCTTTTCTTGGCCCTTCATTAAGGCAGTATTCCACACACACCTTGGTCACCCCTTACCGCACTGAAAAACTAACTGTTAAGCATTGCCCAAAAACCCTTACACTTATGGGCAATAGGTACAAGGAAAACATTATTGAACAGTACTTGGTTCACTATACAGTTGCCACTGGTTACCGGTTTGAAGTTACGTACGTAACCAGACAACAAACTTGGAAGCTGCAAACGCACATGAAGCATTTGTGAAGATAAGTTCATGCCTACTTTCAGAGATAATGAGAACAAAAACTTTAATGACTTAAGGTACACTCGAAGTCAAAACTATGATTAGTAAAGACATGTTCCATTTCGTAGGAAAATAATTTTACTGTTAACTTACAATCTCCTCGGCAAAATTGTTTTTAATATTTCACTTACTGTACCTAAAGTCATTATTAATATCCAGTAATACAGTAAGAAAGAACCACATCAATTTTAATGCTGTGGTAGTACTGGATCTAGAAAAATAATTAAAACAAATTAATTTCACAACATTTTAAATACAAATTTTACTACTCAAAATTTGTTGATAAATAAAATGTACACTGAATCAGAACTTGAAAAATAAAATACACATCATGCACCAATCTCCTTAAATTGATAGCTCCACAAGATGACAGAAAATAAACAAATTAAAAACATGCACGTAACCAACCTTAATATTGCAAAGTCTCTGTTCAGAAGTCTCTCCTCCTAACATGACTATAAGATCATTCAGGGATTCATAAGAATCTGCAACTACTTCAAAGCCAGAGTTCTCTGGACTTAACCAATGTGGATTGTAGATCTGACTATTACACTTGAAGTAATCACGCCTAACCAATATTGTGCTTGAAGGATCACGAGTCTGGTCACTATTAGAGTCGTCACACTGTCGAGTGTCACAGGAATTACTACTGAGTCCACTGTCAGATTCTACACTCATTGCACGCTTCTTCCTCTTCCGTCCTCTTCTCGGTTTGCTGTCTTCAGAACATGCATCTGAAGTAATGCAGTTCTTTGTTGTATCATTCTATGAAACAAAAATAAAAAATACACTGTTAAAGAAAGGTTGGAGGTTTGCATCAAATACTTTCTCAAATGTTATCATTTACAGGTAAAGTCCTCTTCTATGAGTATACTATGCCTTGAAAAATCTTTATTTAAAAAAATGTACAGTAAGTATTCTCAATTTTTAATCTACAAAATAAAGAGTTCATCGGTTTGGTTATGGTTCAATTTTGCAACAAAAAACTAAGTTTCTAATCCAGTAATTTGACTAATAGGAATTACCTTCACAAATGAAACTGGATGACAAATTATATCATAAAATACTAACTAGTTAATCAAAGGTCACTGCTATTTTATGTATTAAACAATCTTTTTTTCATTTGGCTTAGCAATTGAAAGTAGCAATAATTGCTTTGCTGAAGCACAATATTTTTTCATACAGCACTCAAGAATTAATTTGCAAACTCAGTATCTATCTCCATAAAATCCAACGATGACCTAAAAATCAAAAGTTAGCAGACCAGGGCAAGGACAAGGAAGTCAATATGTGATAGAAAGGCTCTTGCAATGGGACAGAATACTGTAATTTACTCACATTCACCTTCAATCATAAACACAAACTGGTTATTCTACGCAAGTTTCCTTTTGACACCGGGGAATTTCTCCTCAAGGTAAACATTCTCACTCGACATGTAGGCCTTCAGGACAGTTCTAAAGAACCCAAAGCATGGAAATTAATGTTGGCCAGAAATTTGTTTTAATTTTCTTGCAATGGTGAAAATCTGATTTACTTAGAAGAAAAGGTATAATTAAAAAGTAAAACCCTTACTATTGAAAAGATAATAATTTTAACCCAACCTAAATTATTTTATAGATTTCTTAAATCTGCAATGCAAAATTCAGTATACTATCACATTAATTAAATTTTGTTATGTAGATCATCAAAAAAGTACATTGCCAATTAAATTCACAAGTAAGATCCAATAATGGATTCTGTACAAAATAACATGGTGAAACCCATTTTTTACACCACTCAAGGGACCTACTAAAAACTGGTGTAAAATGCAGGAATTGTAAAAAGAGGTAAATTTATGCTGTATGTGATTTTCAAGGGACCAGAGAAAACAGACGTAAAATAAGAGAAAGTGTAAAATCTGGGAATGTAAAAAGGGGATTCCACTGTATTTACAGATTTATACAATGCAATAAAAGGCTTAGTAAGGAATACAGTAAAATACACAGTACCCATAAACATTAACAAAAATCTAGATATCTGACAAGACACACAAAATAAATTCAAATACAGAACCAAATGACTAAAAGATAATAAAAGATAATGTGGTGTCAAATCTACTGGCTAGCGTGCACTATTTTCTCTTTTTTTATGTTGCTACTGTCGCAACTAGTTCAAATATGTTTTGTATACTGTATGTAAAAAAGTATTCGTCATAGGAAACTTTTTCACATGTACATACGATAGCAGCATACAGTAGTCTTACCTCAAGCCCACTTTTTTTGGTTGCAACGCCATCCCAATAAACTTCATCCCTCTCTATCAATGACATATAGTTCCCTGCCTGGCGGTAGACACGCAAGTCGTCCCCACAGAGTTCTGGGAGGTGCTCGTACTGGAAGTCATCACTGTCACGGCCCAATTTATGTTTGTACGAGTCACGGACTTCTGGAGTGCCGACTATATCCTGCACTGTTGACTGTTGGTGCTTCAATCAAAAAAGAAGGCAAAAAAGCTTATAACTAGAAAAGCAGTACAACACACAACGAATACCTTGAAAGGGAAGATTTTTTTAACCGAATAAATTAATATTATTCTTAAGACGTCGGTCACATATTTAATTCATATAATATTAAAATGTTATTTAAACTACAAAGACTTTGTCAAAGGACAGACCAATAAACTAGTTAGTGAAAATGAAAGTCTAAAAGGTACATACTAGTAAACGACTAAAATTAATGTACTTTTGTCTCATGGATGAATTTGAAATGTGCGTAGTGATTAGCACATGGTAGTAAAATAACCTCAACACTTCATACAGTCAACTCTCGACTATACGACCTCGGGAATAACCACCCTCTCGAAGTAACGACCCTTTTTCCAGGAACTGTAGAAAATAAAATAAAAAAACTTCAAAAAATTGTTTAATTCAAAGAAAATAGCAGAAAAATGTGTTGCATTTATTATGGCCGCAAATGGTTGCAGTTATTTCTCGAAAACTTTCCTGCCGCACACGGCGTGTTTGTTCTAAACATATACGTTACTGCCCCTTCTGAGCGACGGGATGGCCAGCCGGCCGGCCCGAGCGCCCCTTCCCATCCCCCGGCTGGTCGGCGACCCGCCCGCCTCTCTCCCACCTCTGGCCAATCACTCCAATACGGCCGTTCGCTCACCCCTTTTTCATCACGTGTGCGCCGTAACATTTTTTGCCACTGATTTCTCGTGCCCTTGGATACCGTAGTCTGTCTTTGTGCCTGTGATATTAGGATTATACGTCATGATCATTTAAGCTTTATTTCGTTTTCCGTTTTGTAAGCAAAATGCTATTAAATACAATTACCATCATGTCATTTAATGATTTATACACATCAATGTTTATAAATCATTATTCTTTTAGCAAGTGAAAGCAGGACGGTTCATAATTGACAGTCCCAAACATCGGATGCATGTCTCAGATATGCGTAGCGTAGGGTAGTACGACACTTGACAACAGCGCGTCTGGTGTAAGTCACTAGCCCACAAGTGTGCTCGCGCTCACACCCACGCACATGCAATTAGCTCGACCATAAATATAAGGTGTGGATAAACTTGTATACGTCGGTGAAAATAAAATAGGAAACAGCATTGTGTAGGTTTAAAGGTGTTCTGTGAATGTGATATACAAGCAGATTATTTTCAAATGGCCGGCCACGTTAGCTACGTTTCATTCAAACTTGGTATAATTACAACAGTGCAGCTGGTGTAGTGCAGTTGCACCAAACATCCGTCTCGATGTATACTGGTGTAGACACACCAGCGCCGTTGAATGAAACGAAATTTGACGAATTTTGTGCTGCATGCATCCACTGTGTATAGATTGTAGTGCTGGGATGAACTCAAATTTATACAACGAACCAAACTCGAACTTAATGTAGCCATAGATCCCTCAAATTCGAACTTCAACTGAACCGTTAATATGGTCCTCGAACCGAACTTGAACTGAACCTTCCTGTTATTCACCAAACTAGAACTGAACTCGAACCAAACTCAAAATAAACGGTTACCTATTTTATTATTGCAATATAGAAAAATATTTTACTCTTACATTTTTTCAGAATAAATGGAAGACACTCTAGTTCATCAATATACACTAGACCCCAGATTTTACGAACCCTGGATTTAACGAAGGTAGCGATTACACGAACACAATCTCAGGAACCCTCAAAAAATAACAAAATTATATGACAAAAAAAATTGTAAGGAATTATGTTGACAATGAATAAAACATACTGTATCTAATTCACGGCATTAAAATATGAATTGTAGAGTTGCAGTTATTACTCGGTAAGTCACAATATTAAAAATAAAACAAAAATAGTGAAAATCCGTTAAAAAAAATGCGGTAGTGACAGTTTGAAAACCGCGTGGCGGCGCCGCCGCCGCCTGTGCCAAGCCGGCCGGCCAGTCTCCAACTACGACGTATTAGGATCTATATTGAGGTCGTACTATAAACGAAAAGTTCCAGCGCATGCGCATATGGTCATTTAACTATAGTACAGCCTCCTTCTAGGCTGTTTCACGACGTCTTATATCTCTCTCGTCTCGCGCCGAATGAGTTTACTTTTTTACACGAACCCTATAAATAATAGCGTGATATTTTTCTTTATTGCGTTAACACCATACGTACTTAAAACAATTAACTTGGCGCATAATGTGCTTAAACAATGCGTTACTGCGTGTCGTAAAACGTGGGTTTCACAAATGAGCACGATAATAGCGCTACCTATTTACCAAGTGTAGAAACATTTGTCTCCGGGTATGTCGAATTTGGAAAATAAATAGACGTTCGTGTATTACGTAATCCCGGAACTCCTAATTTATTTTTACCGCGTATACTGACTGTGAAAGTAATTATTTTCAATCACTTACACATGTAATTCTCGACGATTTTAGGTAAGAACATCACAAAATGGCGTTCTTGGAACAACGTCGGTATATGCTACGGTGCCGCTATCTATCTTCCATCTTGTGAACGTTCGTACAGTTGCGCTATCTGTCCGCTCTGCACGCTACTAGTATCTACGTTCTCGTACAATTCAACAACGTCGAGGGAATGTTATTACGTTAAGTTATATAAAACTGCGCAATGAATAAATACATCCGCTTATTCCTTCTTTCTTTGGTGAATAATTTACAAGGGTATTTTACTAGTAAGGAATGCCTACTTTTTTTTTCCATTAAACGCTACACAAATCGGGCTATTCGCTCGTGAGAAGGCACTCTGCAGCTCAGTTTTCTCTTTTTTTTAGGACAAAGGTCGATCATATCTATTGTTTAGCGGTGTTCTTTTGATCGTAAGGCGTCTGCTTATTGATATAAATTTATATTTCAACTATCACTTGCGTTATTTTTCCGTTAAATGCTACGGAAGTCGTCAAAGGACAGACCAATAAACAAGTTAGTGAAAATGAAAATCTAAAAGGAACTAGTAAAGGACTAAAATTAATGTACTTTTGTCTCATGGATGAATTTGAAATGTGTGTAGTGATTAGCACATGGTAGTAACATAACCTCAACACTTCAAACAATCAACTCTCGATTATACAACCCCGGGAATAACCAACCTCTCGAAGTAACGACCCATTTTCCAGGAACCATGGAAAATAAAATAAAAAAACCTAAAAAAAAAATTGTTTAATTCGAAGAAAATAGCAGAAAAATGTGTTGCTGTAAATGGTTGCAGTTATTTCTCGAAAACGTTCCTGCCGCACAGGCGTGTTTGTTCTAAACATATACGTTACTGTCCCTTCTGAGCGACGGGATGGCCAGCCGGCTGGCCCAAACGCCCCTTCCATCCCCCGGCTGGTCGGCGACCCCCCGGCCTCTTTCCCACCTCTGGCCAATCACTCCAATACGGCCGTTCGCTCACCCCTTTTTCATCACATGTGCGCAATAACATTTTTTGCCACTGATTTCTCGTGCCTTTGGATACCGTAGTCTGTCTTTATGCCTGTGATATTAGTATTGTACATCATGATCATTTAAGCTTTATTACGTTTTCCGTTTTGTAAACAAAATGCTATTAAATACAATTACCATCATGTCATTTAATGATTTATACACAGTAATGTTTATAAATCATTATTCTTTTAGCAAGTGAAAGCAGGACAGTTCCTAATTAACACTACCAAACATCGGGTGCATGTCTCAGATATGCGTGGCATAGGGCAGTAGAACACTTGACAACAGCGTGTCTGGTGTGAGTCACTAGCCCACAGAGAAGTGAACGAAAAGCAAAACGAAGGGAGGAGTGTTATCATCTCGTCCCATCTGCCGAGCGAGCGTCAGGATCTGTGACTAGGTAGTGGTCAAAAGTGGCACAAGTGACATAGGTTAGACACTGATTGTGTATATTGTTTTTTAACTAACCTGTTTCCGGATAAGTCCTTGCGCACACAAATTATCGTACACGTGTGTGTGGTCGCTCGCTGCCAAGACAAGGTCCCAGGAGGCAAACAGCTTTATCAATACGTATGTTGTGCCAACTAGAATTATTGTTGCCAGCAAAGTTTGTGCCTACTGGTAGAGTAAAATTAAAAATTCTTAGATGTCAACCTTGACAAAATATACGTGTCTATTTAAATAAATTGCTATTTCAATCAACGACATTGCGATAGTACCCCGTAAATTGTTTCGAAACGCCCACATTGCTGACAATTAACGTTGCCGACGATATTCATGTTTCATTATGAATTCATGCTTGTGTTGAGTTACAGAAAGGTCGTATATGCACGTCCAGAGTATCATTTATTCAAAATACGTCATTCTATTGAAAAAATATTACTATCTCAATAAAGTTTATTGCGGTTTTCTTGCAAATAACTTCCAAAAACTGCCATCGTGGGCACAAAAATGTATACTGCCAGCAACGTTTATGCTTAATTTTGAGCCAAAGAACAGTCATATATCCGCTTCCAATGTATCTATATACTATTCAAAATACTTCACTCTACTGAAAAATATTACTATTTCAATAAACTTTGTCGAGTTATTCTTGCAAGCAACTTCCAAAAACAGTTGTTGCGGACGCAAGAATCTATATTGCCAGCAATGTTTATGCTCAATTTTGAAACAAAGAACGGTCATACTACCTATATCCGCTTCCAGTGTATGTATTTATTCAAAATACAGTACTTAATTCTACTGAAAAATATTACTACTGTATTTCAATAAACTATGTTGCAGTTTTCTTGCAAGTGACTTCCAAAAACTGTTGTTGCGGGCGCAAGGATCTATATTGCTGGCAATGTTTTTGCTTAATTTTGAGCCAAAGAAAGGTCATATGTCTGCTTACAGTGCACCTATTTACAGTACAGTATTAAAAATTCTTCACTCTACTGAAAAATATTACTATTTCAATAAACTATTGCAGCAGTCTGAAAAATAATATCCCAAAATGGACGTTGCGGGCGCCAGTACTTATGTTATCGGCAACGTTTGTGATTCATACAGAACTAAACAAAGGCCGTAGGTCCATTTAAATGGCATAATAACGCATATGCTTTTCAAAATAAATGTGTATTATTTTATGAAAACACGTAATTTTTGCGCCATAGACGAGTGAACACTGATTTAATGAAAAAAAGGTAAATGTCAACATTTTAGAGGTCTGGGATCGCAAAAAATTTGTCAAAAATCTAATAACAACCCCTCCAAAAAAACCCACCCTGTTCATGGGAACCGTGAAGGGTCGTTAAATCGGGAGTTGACTGTACTATGTACGTAAATTAAGGTGTTTTTTTCCTGATTTTGAATTTTATAATGGCACATAGGAATACTGTTTGAAACTTGCAAGCTTACGTGCGAGAATATTTCCTTTTTAACTGAATGACGACATTTGGTTATGGGCGGAGTTTTTTTTATCAATAAACTATATTTTACAAGTAAGCCCAGAATTAGTGTCCGTTTAAAAAATTATTTCTATGTGCTGTTACAACATACAATATTTAATAAATATAAGCTTGACTTAAATACGAAATGTGAAGTGTTGAGGTTATATTAAAACCAAGGGTTAACAACCAAAGATAAAAAATTTCACCCCTAACATAAACAAGCTTACACTACTTTTTGTCATTCACTACTGCACTATCATCTACAAGAATTGTGAAAACCATCTCACAATCGCACATATTTTATTAAGCAAATCTATATAAACAAACGTAACTAATTTAAACTTAGCACGCTCGTTTACTACACTACACCAGCTACACCTCCACCAGAAGGGCTGCGGTGGCCGAATGGTCAGGCCATTCGCCTCCCACCAAGGTGATCCGGGTTCGATTCCTGGTAGGGTCAGTCCCCGGATATTCGCATGTGGGAATCATACCGGACGGGCGGGTTTTCTCTGGGATATCCAGTTTCCCTGGCCCTTTCATTCCGGTACTGCTCCATGCCCATCAATGTCACCCTTCACCAGCGCTAAAGACCTCGATGTTAAGCGCTGTTCAAAATCACTCACTCACTCACCTCCACCAGGCCAGAAGTAATTTTTTCTGCAAAAATTATACTGGTATAATTACACCAGCTCGAATGAAACTCAGTGTAATCACAACATGATGTTACATCCTGCTGAATGACACACATTCTTTCTGGTGTAGCTACACCATTGCACTGGTATAGCTACACCAGCTTGAATGAAACAACGCTATTATTCCATACACTTACAACTGAAACACAGAAATCACATTGCAAAATTGTTATTAAAAAGCAGTGAATGCATTCACAGTACGAGGGGTAGCTGAAAGTTGAACACTGGCTATTGATGGACAGGTGGTGGTGACAGATGTATTTTCTGCCTGGCTGTAAAAAAATTTGATCCATACTGAATCACAACACACACTGAATCCTCATTCCTATGGAAAAAACGGTTACCAAATATCTTCAAAAGAATGCCAATTACTCAAAACTGAAGATCAAAAGTTTACACGTTCTTTGAATGTGATCACAGTATATTGTATAAGCTCGGCCTCTTAGGTGAATTGTAATTACTGTCCAACTTTTCACCATAAGTGGCTGTTAGAGACGAGAAGCACAAACACCTCCCATCATGCAAGTTTTAAAGAGAAAAATATTTCACCCCTCTTACTCAGAGCAGCATAACATTCCATATCAGAAACCATTTAAATATTGAGCCCCAGCCTGAGTTATTAAAGCAATCTGTAAAAATTGGACAAGCCGGTATCATACCGTATTTGCCGACATATAAGACAACTGTTTTTACATATTGTTGGCCTTCAAAAATTGCTACTCGTCTTATATGAAGGTGCAAAAATTTTTAGTCAACTAAAAATCGTTTGCAAGTTAAGCTGTAAGCTGTGGAGTTGTATGATGTTTCAAAAAATTGCATTTTTCATCACAAATGAAAACAAGTGCCACATTTTGTTAAAATAAAATTTACGGTACGAAATTTTGATGAGCGTCATTCATAACAAAGGACACATTTACCTCGCAGCGAAGTGGCGATCAATGCAGCTGGAGCGCGTACCTAGATCCTACGTCTCATCAGCCCACAACTCTCGGGCGGAGAAAACGAGGATCTAGGTCCGCACGCTTAGATCCTTTGTCTCGCAAGCAGAAAACTCTCGGGTGGAAAAAACGAGGATCTAGGTACCACGTACCTAGATCATTTGTTTTGCCAGCACAAAACTCTCGGACGGAGAAAACGAGAAACTAGATACCGTACCACACATTCATGTATCCACTGTCCAGTGCTAAGCTGGCCGGCAACAACAGTGCACAGGAATGTGATGACCTTGCAAGCAGCTGTTGTAGCCCGGCGTTGCCATGTAATGCGGCACGTGCCTCAGTCAGGCGTTGCCAAGTCGTACACAGCTAACGGCAACTGATGATGTCGCTGCGCATTTACTTGGCTCTTGGGTGCCTAGAAGGCAGTAGCAGCCAATGGTATTTCATTTATGCACCTCCTATGATGTCTATATGACGGCAATAAATGCATTAAAAATATTATGTCTTAATGTTTCTGGCAAAGGAAAAAAATATTTTTCTGTCTGGAATTCCAAAATTAATACAGTAATTCCCTTTCATTTTTTGTTCTTCTTTCTTTCCTTCTTCCTCCTTCCTTCCACCCCTCCCACCAAAGTTTTTGTACCTTCAAAACCATGACTCATCTTATATGCGGAGTCGTCCTATATGCTGGCAAATACGGTAAAATTACTTAAAGTCGAAACCTGCTCTAACAGTGTATGTCCCACTCCTACCTTGCACATAATAAATTTTTCTACTCAATAAATAGCAACAGATGATTACACGTGCACCTATCCTCAACTTTGCAACACACCTGCCTTCAATATCTCAATACACTGACAAGACCTACAACCACTACACTTGCAAAAGTACAGCTAATGTATGCTGACATTAAAAATAACACATTCGGAATGTTACTAAAAATGAAAACAATATGACTGCAAATAGGTATGGATTACCAGCCATAGTTATGGAATAAAGCATAAATATTTATATTAACCTCCTTGCATTTAATACAGCAAACAAATTACCGGTGAATCTCAACCTGTACATACCAGACAGTAGTCGCAAAGTGATTTCAACACCCAAACTCTTTGGTGGAAGCTTAGCTCGTGGAACTCGTGCTCTTCTAAAGGATTATTATCACCCAGAACTATCCAAAATTCTGTTTCCACTCCTATCATTTCAAAAGTCTGAAACAATATTTGAAACGAGAAAAACTACAGTAATACACAATGTGTGTGAACAGTTTGGTAAACACATTTAATAATTTACAGCACAAAAAAAAAATTTAAAAAAAAATCAAGCAAAATATGTACCACATTGTCCACTGGAAAATGTCTTAGCTAACAATATTTTATCACAAACTATAAGGAGGTCTCACATAAGGTCACATAGGTCTAGGCTATTTCGGAAAATATATTTTACCCAAAATAAACTTGTTTTCTTTCAAATTTTCTGTATTCATATAATGTAATTATTTGTATGCCATTTACAAGAGAGAAAAAAAAAACAACTTTAAGTATTCTGTATTTACTTAATATTCAACATTTAATTTTTTTAAATTATAATTTGAGTAGAGTGATGTTTGTGTTTATGTCATGCACTCACAGTACAGAAAAACACCAATTATTTGTGTTAGTTAATTCCAGGTAATGTACAGATGAGAGAAAATTGTGGACAATACGTAGTAAATTTATCCACGATCGTCTGTTTAAAACAGAAGGTACAGTCACAGAAGATTGGGCACATTCATCATTTTTCAACACTTAGTGAAAATAAAACAGCGGCAAATAATTGAAATCTGCTAGAATCTAGAGAATCATAGGTTGGCAACAATGAGACACCATTCAGCATTCTTCTTATTCTTACATGTAAACTGCTTGCATTTTGAGGTTATGCTTTAGAGAATCAGCACAAAAATAATCTGCCGAACGTTTAATCCACACCCGGATAATCAACATTTCACTGTACATGATTTTCCACGTGATACGTCTGCACCACAAAACACACATATAGCTTTGGTGATGTCTGATTTGCCCAGAACAAAATGTTCCAATACACTTGACATCCCTGACAGTGATTTACACATTATCATTGGCTGAACTCGGTGGCACCAGCACTTGACTGTTTTGTGTGTGTGAGCATGTGTTTGTGTATGCAGTAGACAGGCAATTAATAATTGTGCACCACAGTAATGCGTCCACTGTAGCCAAGTCTGGCGTCTTCCAGTAGATGCCAACAATACCTGAAACCACCAATGAGCATTTTTTTGTAGCAGATGATTCCACTGTCAATCACTAATGAACGTGGGAGTGGTGTAGGACAGCGGCAGATTGTGTTTCTTTTGGAGATTGAATGCTCAGCACTGTCAGTTACAACTGGGAAGTACTTGTCGCAGTAGCTTGCTAGTTCCCGTGTTTACCGCACCACTACCAATGCTACCACGGCTTCGTGTGTATTGTTTGAACTCCACTGAAAATGTTTAGAAGGGCAAGTCTGCTCGATTCGGAAATGTACCCGTATTCATGATTAAATAAAATTATAAAAACTTATTCTGTTACATTTATAGAAAACAGAACCATGTTTACTTAGAAAAAACAGAAGACAGCAAATTGAAAATGTCTCGCAAGTCACGAGTGGAATTATGGTGCTAGATTAAGTTACAGTGCAAATGGGACAAATTGATAATACTGTTAGATCACAGACTGTATTTCATATTAAAAGAAAAGAAAGATTTCATAAAAAATTCATGACTTCACATTTTGGCAAAATATATCAATGTAGCTTCGCTGGATACCTCTTGTTTACAACTTCAAAATTTGGCTGCCGTTCTAACCTTGAATCTGTTGTGACGGTAAGCCATTTCCGGTGTACATATTGTGAAGTAGCTGGCCTCACCAGACCATAAACCTTGACAATTCAATTTTTTTTCTTATATATATATATATATTATTAAACTTTGTGTCTCATTGAAGCTTAATACAGCAGATGACCTGCCAATTATGCCAACAGAGCCTCTGAAATTTTAAGGTGAATTTTGAGCCATAAGTGGTACTAGGTGAAGTGAGTTACAGCCCACAAGTTATTTAGTACCGTTGCCCGGCTTGCCAACTGAAGTGTTTTTTTTTT
>PNEQ01028273.1:0-44143 GCA_003012365.1 Medauroidea extradentata
TCGATTCTTGCAGCAACCATTTTGTTCTAATAGTGTCGTACTTCTTGAGCGTAGTTAACATCTCTGATACAGAAATGTAAACAGAACATTGCGGTGCGACGATTACGCGATAGAATTATTTTTACCGTTTCTGTCATCTCAAAAATTAGATGCGACGATTACGCGATGGCGACGATTGTGCGATAAAACACGGTACTAGTATACTATCTGCACAGAGCCTATAAATTTGTTAATTACCAAAAATGATACATTTTAAAAATCCATCATTTACTGAATGGGAAATTTACTATAATTGTTACTTACGGATTTTCTGATGTATTGAACAAAAGTAGGGAGCTAATAGAATCGAGGCCCTGGGGAAAACTACCAAGACCTTCCTTGGGCGTAATTTCTGTACTTGACTTGGAAGCCCAAGATTTCACATGGTAAAACTGTAGCTTTTCCTGAAACATTTCAAGAATATACTCAAACTACTACATTGCACTAAAATAAAGTGTTATCAAATCAAATATTCCCAATTATTTTAAAAAAAAAAAAAAAAAACTTTTTAATTCTGTAATAGGTTTCACTGCAATAGAACACTTTATATGTAAATAAAATAATTGTATCAGAGATCGACAAACAAAAGATTATTTTCCGCAAAATGTTTCTGTATGCCACACAAGTAGTTAAATTCAATAAGTGAACATTTTGGATTTAACTATTAACCCTGCTCTTTAACAAAAAAAAATTGCAGCATTGAAGACATGTGTTGATACAGCACAACAAATTTTTATTTGTAGAAGGTGTTCCCGTACCAGACGTTGATAGGACAAATGCAATTGTTCCGACTATATCTTGTATGCTCTGGAATGATATTATCTCAAAAGTATGCTCTGGAATGATATTATTTCAAAAGTATGTTATCAGACTTATAGTAACTATATCACTACAAGAACACTTTTGTCAGCAGATGATAACTATGATCTTTAGAAATAGAGCAACAAAGTTATAACACACAAATTTAATGAAAAACAGCATTTAGCCTACACCATAACATTTAGCAAGCGTGAATTGCATGTTTACAGGACTAGAAAATATACAGGATGGTAAAATTATTAATCGTAAAACTTAAAATTACATTGAAAAGTAGATCTTTCAGGAATAAAACAATGCTGAAATATCACTTGTTGTTGAGCCAGAATAAAGCATAAATGCAGAGAGCGACAAAATTTATCAGTGAGAGGGATTCACACTTAACCGGCCTGCTAATTTACTGTGAATGTAATTTGTTGTAAAAATATACATTTACATTACAGATAGTAATCTGAAGAAAAACAATCACAGCATGGTACAGTACCTATCACCAACTTGTTGGATCTAAACAGAATAATACACAGTGCAGGGTGCGATTTGTTAGTCAGCAAGATTGAATTTTTGCCGGCCTGCTATTTTACAGTCGTAAAAATATAACTTTACACAAGAGATAAACGTCTTGCAAATAAAATTATATCACAGTAAACTACTTATTGCTTCTTGTTGGGACAGAAAAAAAATAATAGGGAGGAAGGTTCTATTAATGAGTTGGATTTAAATTTGCACTGGCATAGTAACTTAAACTATGAGAACTATGAGATGGTGAAATAATCTGTCATGAAAATTAAAATTCACATTGAAAAGTAGAAGTTATAAGAATAAAATTATATCACAGAAAGGTACTAATTACATATCATAGAATTAGAAAAAAGGATAAACACCCAAGTAGTGGCCACATTTTCATGCATGGGATATGAATTTTACCAATCCAGTAACGCACAGAAAGTAACTTGTCTTCAAAATACAAGTTTATTTTAAATTATGGACAATTTCCTTCATTCACTTTGTACAGGATTCTAATCCCCATTACAGATTCCAAAGGTTGACCCCGATAACCCTAGCATGTCCAGGCCCAGAATAATTAACAACAAGAACTCCAGCGAGAAAACACAAGGTTATTATTGATTACAAAATATAAATATAAATGGCACAAAATCACAAAATATGACACAGGCTCAATCTCGACTAATCGTCGCCCAGAAGGCAAGACCAAACAACAGTCAAACACGTAATTTAACGTTAAAGCAGCTAACAGAATTAAAAGGGAAAGGGGGCATTTAGGGGAAAACGCCTGAGCTCCCTCGACATACCATCGAACCGCGACCAAAGGGAAACAAACGTGAAACCACACAACTTGTCGAAGCACCTAGAAGGGGCGAACACAGATACTTAAAAAACCAATACAACTTACCATTAATCAAATGACGGTCGACGGTAGGCGGAGAGAGCAGAGAACGAACACCCGTCCACAGAGGATAGCTGCCGGAAGCAGAGTGCCATCAAGATACGGGGGAGGGGGGCTCGGCAAGGAGGGGCAGGAGGGGAAGAGTCGGGAGGAGGAGGAGAGACCCGAGCAGTTCCGACGATAGACGAACATCGCCGATGGCAGGAGGCGCCGGCAGGCGGGAAATACAAACAGAACAGTCACTTCTCACTGTCATCATCAGACACAACTCAAAGTCCACGGCAATTCACACCAGGCTAATTCCTTCAAGGGAAGACCAGTCACAGGAAAGAAGCGGTCACAACTTTATCGAAGCCAGCCACGTGTCGAGTGCAACTGAAGTTCGAAAGTCTTGATGCATGCAGCCTTAACTATATTTACATACTTTTACAAATGAAAATCAGGAAGATATTTACACAACATCAACTTAAGTGAAAACACGGCAATTTTTCTGGAACATCCCTTCCAATTAAAAAAAAAAGTTGCTGTAAGTTAATTAACACCATTTTTAAATTTGTTATGGGGTTTTTTCCATATACAGTAAACTCTCGCAAATCTGGGCCCCGAGAATCCGAGGTACTCGGAAATCCGTGATGTTGCCAAGGGAAAAAAAAAACTGTGTTGTACTGTGATGCTACAGTGGTTTAAGTTGTGCTGCACTCTGTGCGTAAAAAATTATGCTGCGCTGTGCTGCGCCGCCTGTGTTGCACGCACTATGCTTATCTAGAAGGGAGGGAGGCAATAGTTACAAGGCCGAGGTGTTGCCGGCTATTGTGTTCAGGCAGTCTGCTACAGTTGATTTCATTGTAGGGTTGTGCCGTCACTGCGTGTTTACAATGCCAAAGGTAACTGCTAAGAGAAAACACGTAACATTAACAATAAAGCAGAAACTTGAGATTTGCAAAAAATTGGACCGAGGTGTACGTGTTGCTGCTATCGCGTTCGAGTACGGTATTGGAGAGACGACTGTGTACGATATCAACAAACAAAAGAACAAACTCGTATCGTTCATAGCCGAAAGCGAGTCTGAAAATAGTTGTATGAAACGTAAAACTCTTCGCACACCAAAACTACTTGAATTGGACTCTGTATTATTTAAGTGGTTTTCATTGAAGAGGTCGGAAGGTGCAGCAATATCCGGACCAATGCTCGTTGAAAAAGGGAAGGAATTTTATGAAAAAATGGGGCTCACAGAAGCTTGCACATTCTCTGATGGTTGGCTTACTCGTTTTAAGGATCGGCATGGTATTCGAAAGCTTGATGTGTCGGGTGAACAGAAATCTGCAGATACTGAGGCCTCTGAAAGATTTCGTGCATACTTCACAAATCTGATAAATGAACATGAACTTACTCCTGACCAAGTTTATAATGCTGACGAAACTGGCTTGTTGTGGAAATGTGTACCGCACACTACTTTAGCAGGTGGAAATGAAACGACAGCACATGGTTTTAAACAGAATAAAGAACGTATAACTGTCCTGGTGTGTGCGAATGCTGCGGGGACACACTGAGTGAAACTGACAGTCGTGGGAAAATATGCCAAGCCACGGTGCTTCAAGGACGCACCTAACGTCCCGCTTCCTGTTCACTACAAATCTCAAACCAATGCTTGGATGGACTCTGAAATTTTTATATGGTGGTTTGACAATGTGTTCGTGCCTAGCGTCAAAGAAAACTTACGAACCATAAAAAAGCCAGAAAACAGGAAAATTGTTTTGCTTTTGGATAATTGTTGGGCACATCCACCAGAAAAGCAGCTGGTAAGAGGTAACATATCTGTTGTATACCTGCCACCAAATGTCACAAGTCTCGTTCAACCAATGGACCAAGGAGTGATACAAAATGTCAAGATGAAGTATCGGCGTGATTTTATGCGGCAACTTACAAATTATGAAGGGAGTATTTCAGAATTTCAAAAAAAAAAAATACAACATAAAAAATGCTATACTCAATGTGTCCTGTGCCTGGAATTTGGTCAAGTGCTAAACTTTGTGCAAAGCTTGGCGAAAAATATGGCCTGAGGCAGAAGAAAACGAATCTGAAGAAGAAGAATTCTAGGGATTTGAAGCGCAGCTGCCAAGTGAAAAGACATCCAATGTATATTGTGAAATTATGCAGATGGTTGACTGTGCAGACAGTGATAATCCAGTAAACAAGTTTTCGCCTAGCGATATTAGCGAATGGTTGGATATTGACAAGGATATTCCTGTTGCAGTCACTTTAACAGATGATCAAATAATCGCAAGTACAAGAAATGTCAGTACTGCGGCTCCTGAAAATGAAATTGGAGATGAGGATGATGACACGACAGACGTATCCTGGAGTGATTCGGCTGCTGCGTGGAAGACCATTATTCAGTTTGCAGAGAACAAAGGGAACTGTTACTCTGCGTCTGAAGTAATGCAGTGTCACATTCTACATTCGACATTTTTGCACAAGAGACGGCAAGCTATCAAGCAATCTGATATCAGATCACACTTTGTGATGCAAGGACCGTCGTCACCCAAGCCGTCCACATCAGGTGCAAACGACTCGGCAGAGAGTGATTGAAGTCAACGTGATTGTGTTTCGATACTCAGATATGGATATTTTAGGTGGAAAGTGATTTTATACATACGTATACAGTATTATTGAAATTGTGTGTGTTAAAAGAAGTGTGACAAGCATATTTAATTTTTTTTACAACTGGGAATAATGGAACATACATTAGTAAGATAAGGCAGTGACATTGTTTATTAGTTATTCCTGTTTTTTGTAGACGTCTTGTGTTCTGTATTTGATGGTACTCATTGCCGAGGTGTTTGAAGATAGCGAACTGATAAATCACGTCTTACCGCACTGCGAGTTGGCTGCGACATATGAATTGTTATATCTTCAGTAAACTGCATGTCGGTTTAGACTACCGTACTCGCTGTGTTCAAAAGTTTTTGAATAAATTTTACATAATTTTTCATAAAGCGAAGTTACGTATTGAAAATTCCGCGTGGTGTGTGAGACGTTCGCTCTCCTATCTCATTATTTACTCCGTGTTTCCACAGCAGCTGCTGAGATCGTTATCTCCATGGGGCGTAGGTACCGAAATGTTGCACAGTAGTGTTTCTTCATCTGTAAAATGTTACCGATACTATAAAACGACACACTCAATTATTCCCAATTGCATCCTGCATGTTTACGCTCGCTGCACGTACATGACGTGTCTGCGCCCAGCTATGATGCAAAGCATGTGCGTGGGAGAGTTCGGCCGGCCGGCCGACGAGCAACTCACATCGTTGCCAAATTTCTCTCGGCCCACACTTGCGTTGAATATTTAAATGACACTCTTGAAATTAACCTGCATTATTTTGTCGTAATTTTGGGAATGGCATGCCGGGGTTTGATATAAGAACATATACATTCGTGATAATTTCAATAGCAAAATTATTTTTCAACTAACCCATTTAATTTTGTTGCCTTAAATAGGAAAACCCTTTCAATTTACACTTGGAACTTTGTTAAAAATTTGGCACTGCAACACACTAAAACCTTTAAGTTCATTCAATATATTACGTACACATTGAACGGATGCTCTTGTTTCTTAGGTCGGTTTTTTTGGGTTTGCCTTATTTCGGGTACATTTTGGGGTTTGAGTTTCTTTAGTTTCTTTTGTAAGGCTTTCGTGGGTTTTGAGTTTCTGGGGCCTAGAGCAGTGTGTTTGTTTGCCCCTTTCGAATGGGACCCCGAGGCTAGCTTCGGCCAGCTCTTAGTGTGAGAGATGTCGCCCCGGTTGACGGTGCCTTAGCCCTCCCTTCCCCGCCGGACCTCCCGCTCCACTGGCCATGGAGGGGGGGGGACCTGGAGGAAGGTGGGGGTCGAGTTCCGCCGGCCGGCGGCAGGGGCGCTAGCGAGGCGAGCATGCCGCGTAGTCGCGGTGCGTAGAGAGAAGAGTCACTCTCAGGTAGGAAGCCGAGCAATTAACATCGCGAGCTCTGGGGACTGGGCTTGTGCCTTGGTAGGCTGTAATTCACGTGTAGAAGAATGGATGTGCCGGGGGCGAGAAGTACGCGAGCGTAGCTCGCGCTGTCGTGCTGAAGGAGGACATAAGGTTGTCTTTTCTGTACCGTGAGTGGTGAGCGTCCTTAACTTCAAAAGGTTCATCGAGTATTTTGGTGAGTGGCCAATTCCCTTTGGGGACTGTTTCCCTCGTCGCCTACCCCGAGTGAGTGTAACTGGGGCGTGTCGGCAGTTGGGCTTTCAATGTCTTTAGTGAAGGCACTGTAGTGTGTGGATAGCACGCAGTTGGTACAACATCGCATACGGGACACAACAGGGCAATTTCTTGGCCTAATTGTTTTAACTTTGCGAATGTAACGCCACACGTTTGGGAGTTAATGTGAGCATCGGTGAAACGAGTGAATGGTAATGTAAAGCAGCCCCCGAGTCAAATGGGAAGATTGTCAGAGGAGTGGATTAAAGTGCACTTGTATGTACATTAGGCTCATCGATAATTTGAGAGATTGTTTACGCATTGTAAATTAGATTGTACTTTTATCAGTGTCAGTGTATATTTATGGCATTGTAGCGGACACGTATGTGAACTCTCGTATATATGTGAATTGCTTCTTGAAGTAGTTAATACACGAGATTTAAACTATGCTGTGTTTTTCATTGCTCACGAACGATGTGTCAAAAATCCTGGTCACTAAATAGCTACAAGCATTGGTTAGTTGACGTAGTTTTTTCTTGCCCCTTGTTTATTTGGAGCTGGTAAATTATAAGGCCTTCAGCCTCTGGGAGTCAATTCGAGTGAATACGGCTCAATTTCACTGCGCCACTCTGCTGCTTCTGGGCAAGTGGCAGAATTCAAATAAGGCAATCGTTCTTGAGTAAGGGAATGTTGGTACAAGTAGGGATTTTTGTATTTGGCTGTTTGTTTACGACAATTGAAATTCACGGAACATCTACGTCCCTAAGTATGTCGGCGCTGTCTGATTTTTTGTATTGATTGGGGCGGGCCAACTTGGATATGTATTTGAATGAATGGGGCATTGTCGTGGTGGAAGATGAAACCGCCGTAGAGTTACGTCAAAGGGCTATCACTTGGTTCAAAGAGGAGGAAGAGAGGCGGAAAGACATAGCGCGGATAGATAAGGTAATTGCTAGGGAAAATAGTGAGAGATGGACTAGAGACTTGATCAAGACGTTGCCTTGCGTTGACAGCGGGGAAGTGGATCACGTCCTAAATTTTTTGATTAAATTGTTGAAAATAACAGACTTAAATCAAGTTCCCGAAAAAAGCTTATTGGCCGGTTTAGCGATCAAATGCGTAGGACCTTTGGCGGAAGTTTTGGCAGACGTTCTGTCAAGTGAGGACTGCTGCAGTGTGTATAGTTTTCACAGGGGCGTAGTAGATTGAATGTGTCCTGCAGGTGTCCGTTTTAGGTGCGTCAAACGACATATAGAACGGTTTCAAAGGCCCGACGAAACCTTTATTGCCTTTGTAGAATCGGTCGTAAACTATAGTAGGGCCTTGGGTGAAATGAGAGAAGAAAGGGATCTGATCACATTGATTATGGAAAATATCTCTTCTATGACAAGGGCAGAATGTAATTTGTGCCAATACCCAACGTCTTTGACGGAATTAAAAAAGTTAGCTGTCAACATACAGGATCGTGGTGAAACAAGGCGAGAGTATTTCAAGGAGTTTTCGTAGGATGCCAAGAGTTCAGGGAGTAACAGGGGACATAATCATGAACGCGTGATGTTAGTTGAGGCGCAGGAGCGTGATGAGTTGCGTAACCCGAGGAGAGTAGGAAGGTGCGCCAATTGTGGCGGGAGGGGCCATTGGGTGGTTGAATGCAGGAAGGCCAGACTTAACGTGCAAGAACGCCGATGTTTCAAATGTAATAAAATTGGACATCTGAGGGGACAGTGTCCGGGAAACGAGTAAGGGCGGGAGGGAGGCGCGACCTCGTAGCCCTCGTACACCGGAAGTCGCGCAGTGATAAGCACGCACATAAGAGACACCGGAAGTCGCGCAGTGATAAGCACGCACCTAAGGGAAATATGCTTATGGTGCAATGGGGAAATGGAGGAAAAAATGTGAACGAATGGGCGTTGGTAGATTCGGGAGCCACGAGAAGCTTAATAAGTTGCAATTTATGGGAGCGCCTTATGAAAGTATACGCTACCGTAAGGGGCAAATTGAGAAGGGATGACCCTCCTAGTTTTGTTACTGCCGACGGATCAGAGCTGACTTGCGAAGGCGTGGTAAAATTGCATTGCAAAATGGCTGGATTGTCATGGAACTTTATTTTTGCGGTAGTTACAAGGATTGAGCATCGACACCGTGTTAGGTTTGGATTTTTTAGGCACTGTGCAAGCGAAGGTAGATTTTAGGAGGGGCACCTTAACATTCGATTTTCTTCCTGATGTTCAAATAACGTTAGAATGTCGAAATATTGTGAAAATATATCCTGTTACAGAAGAAGGATCTAACAGAGAGCGTGACGTGCAAAACATTGTACATGATTATAGCGACGTGATTACCGAGAAAATCGGGAAAAGTGATATTCTCCCTTATAAGTTCTATCTTTCTGATAAAACTCCCTTTAGGAGTAGGGCGTTTCAGTGTTCTCCCGTTAAATTGGAGTGTTACCGGAATAAGATAGAAAAGTTGTTAAAAGCAGGGGTGGTAATTCCATCTACCTCGGAATTTTCATCACCCGGATTTTTTATCAGTAAACCGGGAGGTAAAGATTTTAGATTAGTGGTGAATCACGCAAAATTGAATGAGAGAGTACCGGTAGACTCTTTCCCGTTACCCACGGTGGAAGCAGCCTTGCAGCATTTGGGCCGGGCTAAGTATTTCACAACATTAGATTTAAATAGCAGTTTTTATCAAATCCTATTACATGAGGAATGCAGGAAATATACAGCTTTCAGTACCCCTTGGGCACAGTTTGAGTTCACACGAATACCCATGGGAAGTAATTTCGGCAGCCAGGCACTGAGTAGACTGTTAAACGAGGTTTTGAAGGATTTCAAATTCAAGTACGTATTTCACTATATAGATGACGTGATTATCTATAGCGACAGTTGTGAAGAACATCTGCAGCACATAAGAGCGGTGCTTGACGCACTACATGCGGCAGGGCTAACGATTAACCCTTCAAAAGTGGAGAAGGGAAAGAGATATGTTAAATTTCTGGGGTACGTGATAGGAGGAGGAAAGCTCAAGGTAAACACGGAAAAGATTAAGCCGATTCTTGAATTCCCGCAACCGACAACGGTGAGAGGCGTGCAAAAGTTTATGGGAATGGTAGGATATTATGCTAGATTTTTGCCCAGCTTATCTGATATCGCCGAGCCCTTAAATAGGCTTAAAAGGAAAGGCGTGAAGTTTGAATGGGGGGAGGAGCAGAGAAAGGCTTTTAAAATTTTGAAGCGCCTCCTGTGCGAGGAGTCCGTGTTAAATTTGCCGGATTTCAGGAAGCCCTTTAATCTTCATGTAGACGCCTCCGCCCTTGCACTGGGAACCGTGTTGAGTCAGGATGTGTCTGGTAGGGAACCGTTTCACCCTGTAGCATATGCTAGTAGAGTGCTTAGCGAAGCGGAAAGAAGGCTCAGTGCCTATGAAAAGGAATGTTTGGCTTACCTGTTCGGCATGGAACGTTTCCAAAGTTTCCTTGAGGGTACGGAATTTAATTTATACACGGACAACCAGGCCTTGTCGTGGATTTTGGGTCATCCCCTTCAGTTAGGGAAGTTGGGGCGATGGATTTTGAGATTAAATCGGTTTCGGTTTAAAATTCCTCACGTCCGCGGAGTGGCCAATCCCGTCGCTGACGCTCTCTCTAGAATGTTCGAGCCTGAACATTTTGCCGTGTCTCCGCAGGAAGGTAACCTCGTGGGTTCGCTGTTGTCATCGCCCAAAGCGTTTTTGTCGATCAAGGAGCACCAGGCGGCAGATGCTGATTGTAAGATTCTTAAGGCAGGTTTGAGCACCGGTGTTCAGGTCCCCTATGTATTGAATAATGGGATATTGTACTATGTGGAGAAGGGCGGGAAAAGGAAGGTGTTGGTGCCCGAAGCCGTTCGCGGGATGATTCTGCGCTACTATATGATCAGCCGGTAGGAGGCCACCTGGGGTTGTTAAGAACTAAGGAAAAGATTAGGCGAGATTTTTATTGGCCGGGAATGAGTAGTGATATTAAGGGGTTCGTAAGAACATGTGAAAAGTGTCAAAAGTTTAAGGCGCCCAAAAACACTACGTTGGGACTTTATGCGGCCGAAGAACCCACCAGTCCGTGGGCAAAGGTACATATTGACATATTTGGACCCTTGGTTCGTTCCAAGAAGGGCCATATAGCGCTGCTAGTGGTATTGGATATTTTTTCAAAATTCACCTTTATATTGCTGATTAAGAGTATGAATGCACGGGCCCTTACTGAGGTATTAGTTAACCAGGTTTGGAAGATTTTTGGGGCACCGGCTGAGCCAGTTAGCGATAACGCTACTTGCTTTGCAGGTAACGAATTTAAAATTATGTGCAGTGAGTGGGGCATTAAACATTCCTTTAGCAGACCGCACTTTCCACAAGGGAATATGGTGGAACGCGTGAACCGCAATCTTAAGGCTGCCTTGGGAATATTAGCGATCCTGTGCACAACGAGTTGGATGTGCAGATCCCGTGGGTTAAATTGGGGTTCAATGAGGCGCTGCATGAGAGTACCGGAGAAAATCCTGCACAGGTGTTCTTGGGTAGGCGTACTTCGCACCCCTTGCTCAATGTTTGGGGCATACCTCCCTTAGATTCGGGACACACTGAGCCGCAATCCAAGGCATTGTTATCTAGGGTCAAGGAGCATTTAGCGGAAGCACAAACCTTAGGGGCTCGCAGGTATAATGTGGGTAGGAGTGCAAACCCCTTTAAAGTGGGAGATAAGGTTTTGTGTAGGAACTTTCGCCTCTCGGACCTCGCGTTTAAAATTTCTGCTAAGCTTTCGCCTTGGTACGAGGGTCCGTACGTCTTGCAGAAATGCTTAGGAGAAAATACGTGGATGATGCATAAAGAAAGTAACCCATTTGTGTTACGGAAGGCACACGTTACACACTTGAAGCTGTACAATGCCCGACCTTGAGAGTCATGTAATTGTTTTAATATGTTAGTGTGTCACTGGCCAGTGTATGTATTGTTTATTTAGTGTCTATAATGGTATTGAAGTGTAAATGGAATTCCACATCTACCTCAATGTTAATAATGATTTGCGCGCAGAAGTCTAGTCATGTGTATTAATATGTATTGTGTTTAAGGGTGTTTATGTATTTGTTTTTTATTGTTATTTAGGGTTATTTGTTGAATGTGTGCTTTAAAAGAGTAGGGAGGATTGTCTTATTACTATGGCTTTACATATATCATGGGAGCAGTAGGCTTGCTTATTGTGTTTGGTCGTGAAATTTGAATCTAGTGTGATATGAGTCGTGCGCACGACAAGGTATGTTCTGGTAATATATTAGTATTTTATATTAACTTGTATACTCCATCTCATGTATATTGGTGTACTGATTTTGGGGAGTGATCTCACTGAGTAATTTGTTTTTATATTTTAATGGAGATAATGTGTATTGTTAGTTGCTCACTGAGTAACAGGTGATTGTAAATTTTGGTACAGCAGGTGTGTCTAGATATAGGTGTATTCGGTCTAGTCTCGTGGGCTTGGCTTGTGGCTGGGTGTATGAATGGGATCTGCGGAGTTTGCTCTCCGGGTGTTGGGTATGATAGGGCGGGGGGTTGAACGGATGCTCTTGTTTCTTAGGTCGGTTTTTTTGGGTTTGCCTTATTTCGGGTACATTTTGGGGTTTGAGTTTCTTTAGTTTCTTTTGTAAGGCTTTCGTGGGTTTTGAGTTTCTGGGGCCTAGAGCAGTGTGTTTGTTTGCCCCTTTCGAATGGGACCCCGAGGCTGGCTTCGGCCGCCTCTTAGTGTGAGAGGTGTCGCCACGGTTGACGGTGCCTTAGACCCCCCTTCCCCGCCGGACCTCCCGCTCCACTGGCCATGGAGGGGGGACCTGGAGGGAGGTGGGGGTCGAGTTCCGCCGGCCGGCGGCAGGGGCACTAGCGAGGCGAGCGTGCCGCGTTGCCACGGTGCGTAGAGAGAAGAGTCACTCTCAGGTTGGAAGCAGAGCAATTAACATCACGAGCTCTGGGGACTGGGCTTGTGCCTTGGTAGGCTGTAATTCACGTGTAGATTAATGGATGTGCCGGGGGCGAGAAGTACGCGAGCGTAGCTCGCGCTGTCGCGCTGAAGGTCATAAGGTTGTCTTTTCTGTACCGTGAGTGGTGAGCGTCCTTAACTTCAAAAGGTTCATCGAGTATTTTGGTGAGTGGCCAATTCCCTTTGGGGACTGTTTCCCTCGTCGCCTACCCCGAGTGAGTGTAACTGGGGAGTGTCGGCAGTTGGGCTATCAATGTCTTTAGTGAAGGCACTGTAGTGTGTGGATAGCACGCAGTTGGTACAACATCGCATACGGGATACAACAGGGTAATTTCTTGGCAAATTGTTTTAACTTTGCGAATGTAACGCTACACGTTTGGGAGGAAATGTTGTGAGCATCGGTGAAACGAGTGAATGGTAATGTAAAGCAGCCCACGAGTCAAATGGGGAAGATTGTCAGAGGAGTGGATTAAAGTGCACTTGTATGTACATTAAGCTCATCGATAATTTGAGAGATTGTTTACGCATTGTAAATTAGATTGTACTTTTATCAGTGTCAGTGTATATTTAATGGCATGTAGCGGACACGTATGTGAACTCTCGTATATATGTGAATTGCTTCTTGAAGTAGTTAATACACGAGATTTAAACTATGCTGTGTTTTTTATTGCTCACGAACGATGTGTCAAAAATCCTGGTCACTAAATAGCTACAAGCATTGGTTAGTTGACGTGGTTTTTTCTTGCCCCTTGTTTATTTGGAGCTGGTAAATTATAAGGCCTTCAGCCTCTGGGAGTCAATTCGAGTGAATACGGCTCAACATCAATAAGGAATGTTTGAAATGATTCAATTATTTTTAAAAGAAATTCTACAATTACATGTTTATTTTTTTCAAAACTGATTTTCATCCACATTATCTGGAGAGAATCGTAAGTCATATGACTTACATGAAAATTAACTCAAAACTAAATCCCATACATAATATTATATCCAGTAATTCTGGCTATTGAAGTGCAGTATATAAAATATTTTGAAAATTTTTGTCAAAATGGGTTACGATTATTATGTATCCTTGAATCTAAATCATTTGTACCATCTGTTGCTAGAGAACATGGTACCGTTTGCACAAGGCATACAGTGTTTTCTCTTTTACCTTGAGCTGTTTCTGCCACAATTACAACTGTCTTAATTCTTCTGAATGTTTTGTTTTCACAATTTCCAAGTCTAGGAACATTTTACGAATAAGTTGTCCTATATGGTACAATAAACATAGTAGACCATTGTGCTCTAACAAAAAAATAAATCATGGCCACCAGAAAGGCAGTCAGGAAGTGTTATTCACGCATTACTTTTTAGTTAATAATTACTGTACATTAGGGTGTGAAAAGTGCAGTGAGGGCATTATATTTGAACTGGTTTAAAATTAACTGCTTCTAGCAATAAATCATAGTAATTTAGATAATGTAGCATATGGATGCTCAAGAGATTAAGATTCTTGCAGCACGTGACATTAGTACGGAGGAGGGCGTGATTGGAAGGGTAAGGTAGTAAGGTAAATAGTGCAAAGAGTGATATCATGAGTTGTGTGTAAGGTTGTGGGAAGAGGAGCTGCAGTCACTGGAGCCAGAATGGTGGTATCAAGGAGTGTAGCAAAGGAAAAGATGTAGTGGCATTGGCAAAAGGCATGAGGGAGAAGAGTACACAGTTGGGATGATAATGTGTACCCTGTGCAGGGATGGGATATGAGTTCTTGAGGGGGGGAAAGATTGAAGAGGGAATAACAGGGTCAAATAGAGATGTAACAAAGGAGATATGGAGAGGGGAACTGAGGAGTTGGACAAAAAGGGAAGGGAACTGAATGATAGGATAAGACGTGAGAGTGGGGGCAGATGCAGTGTTAATAGAAGATAGGAAAATGTAGGGAAAGGGTTGGAAGGGACAAAGGGAGAGTTAACCACTGTTAAGAAAGGCCTTGAGGAGGAAAGATAGAGAGGGAAGAGACAGAGATAGAACAGTGAAGGAGAAGGGTAGAAGAACTATGGGCTGCAGCCAAGGAGATGTCATTAACAGAATATATTTTGAAGCCATTAAGGCATTTATGAACTGTGAATTGAATTATTCTCACTAATTTTGCATGTCGTCATATAAAACTAAATTATGCTTAAAAATGTACAGTTACAAATTTTTGTGGCGGTTAATTATTTTGTGTTTTACCTAAATCTGAGGTGGGTGTTCATTATTTCATGTAAAATTTTTGGTTGGATTATAATTTTTACTCCATAAAATTTAGCACATTTATTACATAGCATGGTATCCTGCATCTGCAATATGTACTAAAATGTCTCACTTCTGATATAAAATGTATTAAATGGAGAACTTAAGTGTTTCAATGGATGCCAGGATTTGGTTAAGTGGTTTTTTCTGTTTGGAATAAACAAGACTTGTTTGGGGTTATTACATACCAAATCAACCAACAAAAGTACATGTGGCATCACCATCTCAAAATTTTGTGAAACTTGGTGAGTTAGAAACAGGTGTGCAGAGAAGTACATTTTCCAGGATACAGCAGAGTTGCAAACTTGAAGAGAAAATGTAAATTTTTCCATGCAAGGGTGAGGAAAAAAATTAATAACTTTTCTTGTGTTTGGACTAGAATCATGATACAGGGCTTGAGCTGATAAAAAAAAAGTCTGACTTATTTTAGATAAAAATTAGTTTTCTGAATTTTGAAAAAGGTTTCGGTTCAATTTTTTGACAGTAAAAATAAATTTATGCAACATATTTTTAGCTTAAGTGACAATTGTTTCATTTTGGGGTGGACATAAAATCACTAATTAGAACTGGATTACAGACTTGTGATGCCATGGAATTAAGCCACTTTTGCACCAAATGTTTACTGTGCAAGTTCAGGCCTGCCTATTTATCTTCAGGCTTATTGTAGTTTTGTCACTGACAGCAGTGCATAAATATGTGCATTTTTTTTTAAGTTTTCTATTTCTTACTAGGCAGCTATGAAGAAGAATTATGTAAATACTCAGAGCTATAACCCATTTAAATCTCAGGTCATAAAGGTTACAGAAAACACTTGCAAAACATTCTCTAGAGGATTATACTGAAACAACCACACCTGCAGGCATAACAGAGGATTTGTGTTGCATGTTGCAAACAAATCTCATCAACGGCAAGTATGTGTGCTACATGTTAGAAAATGGAAAATTAAGAAGAAAGGCTAACTAACAGTGAAGAAGAGAAATCTAAAGGAAATGTTTAAAGGCTGTGGAGTATTAGCAGAAAACAAAAGGAATTTCCAACTGCAACAAACTACATGATTGATACAAGCATCAATAAAGTTAGTAAGGGAAAATGGAATATTGACATCAAAATATCCTAAACAAGAGAGAAATCTGGACAGCAACTGTTAAAATGTTTCATCCCAATGACAGCGCCAGCAAAATGATGCTTGGAAAAAAGAACTTCGTAACAATTTGAATTGCTAATACCAGAGGTCACTAACAAAAGAGGTTCCTTCTAAACAATCTCATATAGATATATGTCAGAGTAATAATAATAATAAAATCTTAAATTTCGTACAACACAGAAATCAAGTGACACTTTTTATCTACCTCCCATAGCAAGAATAAGTGTGATGATCTAGGAGGAATACATAAGTGGCTGGCAACAAGAGCATGACTGCAACATCTCTAATACAGACACTTTGTTTATGTCATTTAAGAAAAGATCATGAATGTAGTGAAGTTGTATAAAAGACACGCAAATGCTAAACCAATACATGAAACATAGATGCTTCATTCCTCACTACATGTGATGCCTGAGGAAATTAGTAAGAGGTTTTCCAGTGAAACTGTAAATAAAATTCAACACATAAACAGTGCAAAACTTACATTATGGCTGAAGTAAGAGGATTTGTGACACGTATCTTTGGAAGAAGGTGGTGATTAGGTTGTGGGCTGAATGTATCTGACAGTTCCTGTGAAGTTCTTCTACATTCCCTGTATACACAAGGTTGGTCAGTTCATCATCTTATGTATATACCCAACATCCAGACATGAAATGTTCAATTGTAAATCCAATAACTACAACTCAGAAGGGCATAACTTCTAACATTCTTTGACACAAACCTTGAGTGCCACCTAAGAAAAAGAAGCCATAGTAACTTGCAGCAGTAACGGTAATTAATAAGTGATTCATCTCCAGAAGTAGTTTGTGTTTAATTTATTAAATACTCACAATTAATAAATATGTTCTTTTCCATTAATGTTAAAACTAGTATTTTTGTGCAATACACTATCAAGTTAAAGAACATTAGTTTCCAGTTATTGAACTCACAATTATCCCAAATTGAAAATTACATCACATATATTTTTGTTCAGAATTTTCAAAACTACCACTACATGTTCAATATTTTCAAGGTCATAGGCTAGCCTACATGACATAACTTTTCTAAAATACACTTTTTCAGCATACAAATAAGCCTAACACCAAGATTCTAGCTTAAATACAAAGAAAGTTACCAATGTTTTTCTTCAGTTTTGTATGGAGAAGAGTCACATTTTCCACAAGTTGGCAACCCTTTAAAAAAATTTATGTCTCACTGGAGACTGTAACGTGACAGATGTACTAACCTATAACACCTGGTGCCAATTCATGAAATATGGAGATGGTGATCTAAAAATGTATGTGAAATAAGAGAGAATGACCATTTGGTTGACACTGTCGTTTTCTTTTGAACGACAGTGTCAACCAAATGGTTAACACACCATGAAATGGCTATTATAAATTATTTTAACACTCAACCCAAACTTTTTAACACCTGTCGTTTAAGCTTAAGGGTAGTATCATTTGCCTGCACCTTTGCTGACTGCCATGTTGCCGTATATTTTTACATCAGGGTAATATGTTACCATATAAGATTATGAAGTCAAAGCTTTAATTTATGAAACAGTATTTATTTATGTAAAAGTGCTTACCCAATGTGAATTTTTCATTTGTAATTTCTTCCCGCAAATTGTATTATTGGTACCTGTACCAACATTTAATAAATTACAAACACTTCTGAATGCCGGAACAGTAGTGCCAATCCTGTGTACTAAACCACGATCACTGGAAATTTACACGTAAATAAAAATTTTACTTGTTTGTTACTGATTAGAAATGTTATGCGATAATATTAATATTGTTTTGCATTTATTATAGTATAAACCACAACACTAGTGGTAATAATGTAAGTCATGAAGTTTATTTGTGTAATACAATAATACTGTGCCAAAGCCTTTGACTGTGTCGATCACGAGCTACTTCTTCAAAAACTAAAAAAAAGGTGAAGTAAGAGGAAGAACTAATAAACTCATACCTGATAAATAGACAACAAGTTGTCATTAAGGAAGACTCAAACTTGTGTATTCAAAACTGGGTAAGATAAGACATGGCGTTCCCCAAGGTTCAATTCTTAGACCTCTGTTATTCCTGGATTACATAAATGACCTGCCTGACAGCCTAAACCACAGCTCTATACCTACCTTATTTGCAGATGACACCAGTATCATAATATCAGGCAAATCAGAGGAAGAACTTAACTAGCCAACACTACATTTACAGAATTAGATTTATGGTTTATAAGAAACAAATTAAACATTAACACAGAAAAAATCTATTTCTTACAGTTTGCAACAAAAAAAAATAATCGGCACATGATAAATGTTCATTGCAGCACTGTATAAATCAGTAAATCCACAGACACAAAATTTTTACGTTTATATGTTAATTGCCAGCTGAATTGGAAAACAAATATTGAATATATCATTCCAAAACTGAGCTTTGCATGTTTTACTTTGCGTAATGCAGCAAGTATACTAAACAAAGACTTGATGTTAACTGTGTAACTTCTTTGCATATTTCCACTCTACTACCACTTATAGCATTATGTTTTGGGGTAACTCTTCTGACAGAAATAATGTTTTCTGACAGAAATAATGTTTTCCGTATGCAGAAGGGAGCTGTAAGAATAATACATGGGAGAAAACAGACCGAATGTTGTAGACCCCTTTTTAAAAGTTCCAAAATAATGACCTTAGCTTGTGACTATATTAAATCATTGCTGACATTTATCTCCAAAAATCAGAAATTGTTCCACAAGAAAGAACACTTCCATCAAAATAACAGAATTAAAAACCTTTTACACATGCCACTTGTCAACTTCACCTTACAGCAAAATGGACCTTCATAAACTGCTTGCAAGTTGTTTAATAAACTCCCCAGGCACCTGCAAGATGCGCATTTATCAAACACGAAAATGTTCAAAAAACTTCTTAAAGAATTCTTAATCCATAGTACTTTTTACTCAGTCTATGAGTATTTGAGTGGATCTGTGACTGTGTAGATACTTATTTAAAGATATTTGTTCTGGGTTAAGATTCTCTTTCTTCTCTTCTTTTTTTTTTGTTTTGCATGCAAAGACTATGAAGAATGCTGACATGAGCCCATATATGATCACGAGCATGAACTGACCAGATTAATGTTGAATTTCTATCTATTACTGTCTGCTTTTAAATGTATATCTTATGTCATTTATTCATTTGATTGTATATTGTAAACATGACTTGTCCAAATTCTTTGTGTAAAAATATACACAAAAAAGATTCAAGCATGCAATATACTAAACAACAGAATATTTTCTTGTGCCAGAATGGCGTGCACCTGTAGTTGCAGACAGCCTCCAGTGGCACGGTGGCCATCATACTAACTGTACTTTTCAGCCCCCTTAGGGGTATGTAAGGACACTCCTGAGCTACTCAATTGTCAGCCTGGAACTCCCCCACCCCATCCTTGAAAGAGTTGCTTCTTGAAAATGGATAGCAAGCCCGATCCTGCTTACCTCAATTCACTACCATAGCCAGGACAACTTGGTAGGAAAGCCCACATCAATCTTTGGGGTTAACACTTAACCTTACTAAGCATTGAGACGTAATCTACAACACTATGCCCAGTACTTCTGGTCTCCATGCACACACTAATTCTTAAGTTTTATGTATTCCCAGTCTTGTAAAAATATATTTAAAGTTACTGACTGCAGTAAACTTTCCCGGGATCAGTGAGATCATAGTGTACCTACCACTAAACTAGTATTTGTCATCAACATGCGGTCCACATTTGTTTAACAGCCGTAGTTCCATAGTGCCAAAAAGGTTACTGAATATTGTAAACCTCTCGGGATCAAAGAGATGTGTTTGTAAATACCAAAAGATATAATCATAGGCCATGTTGAAAAAAACACATTCAGCATGCCCAAAATTATTAAATTAATAACACCAAATCATATTAAGAAAAAATTACTATAATAATACTAATACAATAAGATAAAAATATTCCACAACGTTACAAATAAATATGTTTAATACTAACTGAAGACACAACAATTTGTGGCATTACTACATCACTTATGGAATAACTATAGGAAATAGCCTACATCATAAGTACTAACACAGAAGATACAGCTGCTTGTATTATGGTTGCAATGATAAATAAAAGCACACACATATACATGCATACAATGCGTAATAGGAAAACAATGAAGATCAGCCAGAAACACAAAATGTAGAAGGGAAATTTTTTTGAAGTATCAGGTGTGTGTGTGTGTGCATGTATGTATGTGTGCAAAAGAGCTTTATTTCAACAATGATAAACACATGACACTTAAGTAAAATAACAGTTTGAAATACATTTCTTGAATAATTTATTTTCTTTACTACTATAAAAAAAAGTTGGTAGTCAATATTAAAAATGCATGAACCTACCTTTAAAACCATACTGTCAACAGGTGGATGTCTACTTCTGATAGTTTTGTGTCCACACTGACTTTCAAATGCAGATTCCAAAGAAAATATTGTTGTACAGTCACTATATAAATCAGTAACAGGATATTTGGCACCAGAAAACACCTGTCAAAAAAAAAAAAAAAACCAATTCTATTAGGTCAGCAATAAATGCACTTATGAGGCAACAATAAAAGTAGGTTAAAATTATATTACACATAAATATTAATTTTCAACACATAATTTGTTTCCAATTACTAAAATTTTAGTTACATAATTTGCATATATTTAACTAAGCTACAGCTATTAGTACACAGAGATAGTACATGTTATCACTTTTATACTACACTCCCCAAATTTGTAATATTATAGTCCCAAAGCTGGGATGATATTTGTTGTACCATAACATTGTACATCTCAATTTTGTGTTCTAGGCAGAGATCAGAAGCACCCTGGACTTTCAGCTTCTTACTCACAAATAAAATCTTAATCTGAATGCACTTCTGTCTGATTTTCGCATAGGCTGCTGTTCACCAAAAATTTTAAAAGTTTTAATAATTTTTATATTTGTTCAAGACATTGTTTTTTTAAGACATACATTGTGACTATTTTTTCTGTAATGAAAAATGTTGTAGCCTTTAGCTGTTATTTAAACAACTGCTGAATTAAAAATTTAAAAAATGTCAATTTTCTAATTTTTTTAAAATAAGACTAAACAATTTCAATGCAGTTTTTGTACACATCTTGACCGATCTTGTAACACAATTGTGGTTTTCCTTTCACACATAAAACCACTTAATGTAAATGTGGAGTTTGACATGCCATTATACGAAAACTATGAAAGCTAAACCATTATCATAAAATAAAAAATGCTCAAAATGTAGGTCTACAAAACAAACCACATGTTTTACAAAATTAAAAATAATTAAAATTTTTGATGCACTGCCCCAGTTACATTCTTACCTGTTCAAAGCCCAACATTTGTCGAAGGTGTCAAGTACATAATTTGTGCTCTACATGCCTGTCTGCATTACCGCCCGTAGGCCTACTCGTACATCTGGACTGGCAAGTTACAGTTTGGGCAATAAATCACTACACAACACTTGCCATCTGCAGCCTATCTCTCCAGTCAGTCCTACCAACCCTAGCAACCGTCATTGCCTGTCATTATATACACTTAACTATTTACACAACACATTACCACGTCATTATGTACACATAACTATTTACACAGCACCTACCACACGACAGCCCCTTATACGTTGTAGAAGAGTGTTTAAGTACAAAAAATGTTGTCCGTACTATAGCAGTGTTCACGAAACAATGTTCTGAATTGTTTTGTTTCATTACACAATACAAATGTACAAACAATTTCTAAGGTTGCATTTTAAACTCCATTGTTTTAATTTGTGGCATATAACTCCCTCTAGAAGTTTGGAATGTACAGAATTCCATTATTTATGGTTGAATTTGAACTTTCAATGTATAATTTTAAAATAGAACTATAGCCCTACATAATAGATTACATGCTTTCGCGGCCGTTGTCTGCAATTTCTTGGCTTCTGGGTGTGAGCCGCATCAGGAGATTGTCTTGCGACGTTTCGTCAGTCATTGCAGCTGCCATCATCAGGTAGTCGGAGTCGGAGACCAACTGGTAGATGCAGGAGTTGCAGGTCCTTATGTAACCTGGTGTTTAGGTGGCTGCTTCCTGGTTGGCTGGGCCTGTTGGCCAGCAGGCCTGTGTACATTTCTCGTTAACAATACGTGTACCCAAAAGCATCAATCTAATGTAACCTCACCAACACACATTTCCTAACATCACAAATATGGAAGAACATATAATTTTTGTATGTATTTATGGTTAACTTCAATGTTATTCTATCAAATATATTTAGCTGTTATTCATCTGGTTTCTAGAAATAATTTACGAATAGCAAATGTGTTTAAAACACAAACGTAGCATTGCCTTTTGCTCGGTTGAACAGTATATGTACACACTAAAGAATAACATTGTAATTTTTTGATACGGAATATGCTTTCAGTAAGAAATAGAAAATATATTGTGTGGAAATTCACTTCTACTCAAGTATAAAGACGTGCATTTTTTACGCATTCATTTTTAAATTAAAATAAAATTTCGTAAAAAAATTACACTATACTGGAAATTTTATTCCGCCATTTTCTACACTTTCGGACATAGCTGAGCGCCCCGTCTGAGTGACAGTTCACCTTTACTTACAGAAATTCACTAGGTTGTCACAGGATGAGTGAATGTCCACGTCAAGTGATATGCTTGCATATAAAAAGTGAACCAGGCTAATTTCTTGCAAACATTCAACTCAACCTGTTTAATCTGTGGTAATCTGGAAAACCTGGTGACTTGATTGAAATAAGTAGGCTAACTACAACAGGTTACTCATCGTATGTATCTCGACTTTGTTATGATCAGCATTTTGTTTGCTTTACAAGTGGCGTATTTAAATTTTAAAGTGCCAGAAACATGTTACTAAAATTATTGCTCTAAAATTGTTGTGGCTTATAAAATCTGTTAGTACAACTGAAGATTCTTGTGAAATTCGTTATGTACCTAACCTACAATTCAACTTATGAAAAATTTGAGCAATGAAAACGGCCTCCAGAAGTTAAATTTTTTTGTAACTCTGCGGATTATTGTAATTGTTTTGAATTTTGTTTGCTCCAGTAGCGCCAGAAATGGTTGCTTAACAACATGAATACCATGTTTGCAAAAAAATATTTAAAGAGAGTGTTGGATTGAGGATTGAGGAATAAGAATGCAACCATAATACCTTTCATCTGCTAGTGAAAAATAATGTTTGTAAAATATCTCAACTATGTCATGGGCCAAACAATTACACACATTATATAAAAATTTGTTAGTTTTATTTAAAATTCAGGTTTTAGGTGGGTATGTGGCAGCTTGGGAATGAGGTGCACAAAAAGTGGCAATTGTTACTGTACCATAAATATATTGTCATTAATTTATATTTGTTCATACCATTAAAGTGTTCATGGAAGTTCCAAAATCTATGTTATCGTAAAGTGACTTTTTTTTTCATATTTTTATTTACTTCAAGGCACTGAAATTTTCAATTTTTAGGAATGTTTTTAAAGTTATTTTATATAAGGTGCTGTTTTGTGCTTTATGTACTTTTAATAAATTATTAAAAAACAAAACACCCTGAAAAGGTTTTCTTACAGTTGTAATATGCATTACAGATGTTCTTCACACTTTGTTGACTTTACATGTATTATCAGATTGAGAGATACCAATTATTGTATTGAGATTTTGGATTTTTGGCTATTGGATCACATTGGTTTACAAGACCTATTTTAAAAATCTGTATTTAAAAAAAGTGATTTTAATTGTACATGTTTCTAGACAACAAGTAAGGCTGACAAATTTTTCCAGTATATACAGATCAGGGTTAAAAAAATTATTCTGAATTTATGCATTTTTTAAACAATAAATTTCCTTAACATATCTTATACTGGGTGTTTTACCTTAACTATTTTGAAATAAACATGCTCTACTTGTAGATTAAGTACAGTGCTAATGACACCATTATAATTGTGACTAGATTTGATAAGGTTACTTTGCTGTGATAGGACACTACAGCTCCATGACATACGTCTCAATTGTGTGGTTTTCGGTATTCATATAGGCTTATATTACATGGAACCTACAAATCTTAAAGTGATATTTTAGACAATTGTTCCAAAATTATTAGTATGTACGTATTATAACTTAATATTTGGTAGTATTACTATCTATAACATGTACCCACTTCTTTACTTGCCAAAACAATTTATTCATTTTCATCCATGTACAGCCCTAGGCCAGGTTATAACATATACACTTGACTAACAACAGAGTCATTGAAAAAAATGAATAAGAATAAAAAAATATAAATAAACTTATATAAATAATAAAAACAAAAATTATGAACAATATATAAACTTAAATAACCATTGTAAGGAAAAGGATAATAACAATACCTTGTATTCCCCCTAGTGATAACAATCCCTAAGGATATTGTTACGATCGACATTTGGGGAACGTAGCTCTGGAGAACAACCATGAAGACTAAGCCTAGTTTTGCCTAACTTCAGGAGGAAAACAAACATATCAGGGGCAACTTGATTATAGGCTAAATGTGAAAGATAAGGATTGCAAAGGTTATGATCTCGGTAACGAGTTTGTGTGTTTTCCTTGAATAATACCTGAATAATTATTTCAACTGAATAGAATATTTATAATATCAATAAGTATAAGTTATTAATTATTATTAATTGTTATAAACAAACGTACCTTTAAAGTTTGTTAAAACCAGTGACACTTTTGTCAACTCCTTTACGTAACAAAATAAAACTTCATTACATATCTTTTTTAATTATTAATTATATTTATCTCGCATATGTGTGTGTTTAGACAGAGACTCACACTAATAGAAAACCAATTAAACTACTGCTCTCTTAATTTTTTTTTTCAAAAAAATTACGATGTAATAATATAACCTACACACCTTATACACTCAAACATAAACTAATAAAATCAATCTAAGCTGATACAGTATTAAATATGTGAAACATGTAAACTAGGCCTACCTGATTACAACAGCACTGAAGTAAAAAAAATTGTTAAATTAACTTAACCAAACAATTTACTGAATTTAAGGTGCCTGTCTGCCTTCATGTTGAACTGTGCTCTTAAAGGTTAGAAAAAAATTATTTTCAAAAGTATTATACAGAATTACAATGAACCCACCTATGAAAGGAAACGTACTTCAGACTTACTTTCAAAAAATCACATGCATTGGAAATACTATTCCCGAGTCCCCCTCCTTCCCAGAATGAGGTGGCGCAACGGTAACTATGACTCACAAATGGGAGGATCCGGGCTAAACCCCCAGCTCTGTCCATCCTGATTTTGGTTTTCCATGGTTTCCCAAAATTGCTCCAGGCGAATGCTGGGATAGTTTCTTAGCAAAGGCCGAATAGTTTCCCAGCTCATCTCATTGTACCAAGCTATGACCTCGATGTCGGTGACGAGGTTTAAGGCCAACTTACCTTACCGATCCCAACCCCCAACAAGGCTAAAAACTGCTTTTTTTGCACAACTATATCACTAAATCTACGACTCGTATTGATATCAACAAATTCCATCACTAAAATAATTGGGTAACTCCTAACAAACCTACAGTTCCAGCGATCCAAAAGGAAAATTTAGGCCAGTTTAGTGCCTTGTGCATGGGGGCGATGAGACACTGGCACACACGCCAAGAGTGGCTCATACAGCTTCTTCATTTCTAACCCTCTAGCGAGAAAAACAGATCAAGGCTGGCAGTGCCCTTAAGATTTTCATTGTGCGAGAGATTTTTGGTCAGCGCTCAACATTGAGGTCTTAAGCGCTGGTGAGGGGTGACATGGGGCGAGTATGGAGCAGAGTGCCGGAATGAAGGGGTTGGAGAAACGGGATATCCGCGAGAAAACCAGCCCACCAGCGGCATCGTCCGGCATGATTCCCACATGCGAAAATCCGGGGACCGACCCTGCCGGGAATCGAACCTAGATCGCCTTGGTGGGAGGCGAATGGCCTGACCGTTCGGCCACCATGGCCCCAAATTTTCATTGTATGTGAATTATTTCTCAACTTTTCCATCCAGTTCATCATCCTGTAATACAAGACAAAAACAAAAATTTTTTGCTTAACAGAATTTTCTTCAATTAGCTTCTTTCCAGGTTTTTGTAAAAGAAAGTGATTACAGCAACTTTAGCACACATGTTAAGTATCCTACTACTTGTACGTGCAAGCTACTGAACCGTTGTGCAGTGTTTACATTGTTATGCTTGTACCTAAGAGACGTGACTATATTCTTTTATATGAAAACTCTGCACTAAAAACTAATGCAAGTAATGTGGAAGTGTGTGTTTTTCCATGATACCCAAATGAGGCACATTTACAGTAGTTTCACAGAAAAATTTGTTTTTCTAATATGCTGCAAGCAATGTAAATAATGAGATGTATGGGCAGGCAGAGTAAAATTAAAATTTTAACTAATGATAAAAAAGCACATTCGTGAATAATTATAAAACCACAGAAAAGACAATGCACTGCTCTGCCTGAATACTGACTAGGGCCACATGTACTGTCTCTTAAGCAATCCTAATACTCACATATTAACTTTATTAACAATACTACCTGCAAAACAAGTGCTTAGTTTTTAAATGAACTAATATATTCTACTGAGAAGACAATATTTGAGTGTGAAGTGCTACTTTAACCTGAGTTTAAGTAAACTATGCATATGTTTAGAAACTAAAGAAGAATTTTAGACATATGCCATTGCAACAAATTGTGTCTCACAGAAAACCAGAGAATACACTCAAACAGACACGTAACCAAACAAAATGACTGTTTGCCAGTTGGAAACAAAGCCCTTTTGTTTGTTTACTTGTCTGTTTATTTGAGTGTATTCTCTGGTTTTCTGTGACACCATTTGATGCAATGGCAAATGTCCAAAATACTTCTTTAGTTTGTAACTTGCCCCTATTGCAAGAATTGTTAAAAAATAACATGCATATGGTCCCATGTTCTAAAGTGAGAAGTGAAACATAGTAAACAATCCAAGGAAGGGGAAAAATTGTATGTGCAAGAATACCATGAACATCAGTCTGCAGATAAACCATCATAGAGGAGTACGGAGACAACAGTATAAGGTAAAAACACCAGTAGTGGTCACATTTAAGCAAATATTAATAGTTTCTTTAACTATAAACTTCTGTTATTTCTCTGTTACGTTTGAAGTAATGACTAGAGTTTAGCTTTACTCTTCCTGTATTACTGCCATAAAAGTTTTAAAATTTAAATTTGTTGTATCAATTATTAATTGTCTTCTAAAATTAGATTTCGTGTAGTTGTGGCTAGTCAAACATTGGAAAAATCTAGAAATAGCCACAAATTTGAGTCAGTAGTAATATTTACACTTTCAGATTGTGCGTGGAACAATAAAATAACACAAAATATTTGTTACTTCTTGTATGAACTGTTATAATAACAATATGTACCAAACAACAACCAATTTATGCTTTAAATATGAAGATACAGCAAAGTCTATGTATTTGCAACACAAACTATGATTACAAATTTAACATTTTAAGGAGTTTAAATAGAACTTTAGTAGTTTCTATAATCACTTCAAACCTTATTCATTAACACAGGGAAAGAGAAGTCAAGAAATGTTATTCAAGTTTTGAAAAAAATAAAAATAAGAAGAAATATGAAAATAAATACATGGAAATAATTTACTTTGGATAATTCCAGTTTACAAAGGCACATCAATGGAGTTAGGAAACTGGTAACGTTTATTGCCCATGGTTCCAAAGTGGTTTTAGTAACTTTGAATGAACTTGAATGTTACGGTACTTATATTTCTCTTGTCAGCTTTGATCATAATATATACCAGTACATTCCTCATTAGATTGCACAGTTTCAAAGTGATAACCTCAAGATTTCCATCACTTGCATTTTTGACTAGATATACACACCGGTACTGCTTATTATTGTTAAAAAATAAAACCAACACAAGTTTTCCTTCGTAAATTATTTCTTTCATTTCTTGGTGTTTCTGATTCATTGCACTTTTTTCGTTTTCACCTTCAGAAGTAACGTTCGTTAGGTCACCAGATGACTCTAGGTTATCATTACTATTTGATGCTTCTTGATCTTTCCTTCTATTTCCTGATTCATTAGTAAGTTTCTTGTTCGCAAAATTAGTAGGCTCAACGCTCCTGAATGGTACAGCTCCAGATGATTTAACTAGATCTTCAACAAATGCAGATTTTTGTTTCTTTTTTTTTTTTTTTCCAAAATGCTCACTTTCTTCAGTCTTGTTATTTGGGTTTATGTTCCCATTTTCTGGTTGCTGTATTTGATCCATGTAGCTTCTAGGCTTTCTGGATATTCATAACTTGCTTGACCTTCTCTTAAACCATTCAGTACATATTATTAATACAATACTAAAGTTCATCTTCTGAGCCCAACCATAAGCTAATATCATTACTCGAGTTCCCAGAAGGTATCCATGAATCATCTTCAGATGAACTTTCCGATATTATCTTCTTCTTGTGATTTATTTTCCTGGGAAAATTTTTCTTCAATTTCTTTTATTTCTCTTAATTTCCTCTTTTTCTCTTTTCTTTTTCAGTCTGGCCACCTTGTATTTTTCCATTTCCAAATTTTTGTTTCACTTACTTTCTTCATTTTTGCAGCACTCCACTGAATTCAACAATGAACATGAAGCTGTAGTGGTCTTCTTTGAAACTATCTTCTTCTTGGGCCACACCAGTGACTTTTTAAAAGGACTTGGGATCAATAATGTTTTCACAACTTGGCATATCATGATTAAGGTCAGTGTTGTTTCCTCTCTGCGAAACACCATGTATCATACTTTTCATTCAGAAGGATGTTCTTGGTCAAGGCATTTTCGATAAATAGTGAGTCACGAGATATTACTGGAATGTTACTATCCATGAAGTAGTCTTCATCATGGGTTTTTAGGCGATCACATTTAAGAACAATCTCAAATTCTTAGGTTTGTGCAGGATTATCTGGTAAATCCATAAGTATAAGTTATGTTATCAACAAAAGTGTTTTCACCTTCTTCAAATTATGCTTGTAACGTGTGACCCGGTAAATCAGTAGATGCTGTTAAGTTATCCACCAAAGTAGTTTCACCATCTCCACAGTCTGCTGGTTGAACCTAATCACTTCTTAAAATATGTTTTCAGCCGATTCCATACATGAAACAGTAATTTGTCTTCTTTGCAACCAGTCCACACTGAGCTCTTATTGAAGGAAATAATTGTTTCTTTGTCTGCATAATGATCCACTACTTTCAAAGCAGTTTTCAATTCACTGTTCTTCACTGAAGACTGCAAATTTAAGGAGTCTGTTTTGAATTCTTGCAATGGAGCTGACGGAGTCCAAGGCGCTAATCTACTCTTTCTGAAAACATTTTTTAAATATGATGGATGCTATTTTATCGACATCCATTGGCTGGATAAGAAGAGTTGCATTTAAAGGTCACCAATATAATCCTGTTATCATCGAAAAATTAGCTTGTCTGTAAAGGTAAAGAAGAAGTGTGGCCATCAACAAACCAAACAATAAGCAAAGGGATTTAATTGGTGATTAACCAAAAACATTTGTCACATTGGTAAAAAAAGCTCCTCTGTCATCCAACCACTGTTAGACTTGCCCAGTCCCGAGGTTAAAGGAACAATGATGAGTATATTGTGAGATACTCTACAATATTTAAATACAACAACTGGAGGTCCTAACTGCTGTGCTGCATTTGCACTTATTAGGACTGTCACTTTTGGCCAAAACTAGATTTTTTTGTGGATTTAAAAAGAATGCACTCTCCATTAAACACATTATTTGTTTCTTTGAGGATGTATCCCAAGTTTTGACTTTCTAAATATTTGTACCCTCCTGAAAACCAGCTGGTTAGTTTTTCCTTCGTTACCAATGCTCTGCTAACAGTTAAATTTTGAGCTATTATTGTTGTCACAAATGGGTTCCTCTTTATAAATATTAAGAATCAAATCCAGCATGTGTGATCATCTTCAAAATTGTTGTCTCTTTTCATTTCCTTCAGCAGCTTCTGAACACTATCTAAAAGATCAGTTTGTCGTATTTGGCAGCAGATACTATCCAGTGAACCAGTATGTCTTCTTCTTGTTTCGACAGCACTGGTGTTGGACCCATTTTTTAAAAATTCCTTTATCTTACCTTTAGGAATAGGTATAGTATATCTACAAAGGCTAGTTTGAGGTATACATGTCATACTTCTTTGCGGCTGCAGCCACTGGCATTCCTCGAGACACATCGGAAGCATCCTCCAATTGCTTTGCATTGTAAGACCAAAATGTTTTTTTTTCTAGGGGAATTTTCGAACCTGCAACAAAGATACCATATAATTTATTCAAATAATTCTCTATTAAGGCCATTAGCGCCAAGCCGCAAATAAAATAGCCCTAAATAATCTCAACCAATTTTTCCCTACAAGAAATATAATAAAATAATTTGTTGAGAAGGTATTAAGTGTTAGCCATCGAGTGATTCAGAAGCAGCCATTAGATGGCCACTACTAGTTACAACAGTCAGATAAACTCAAAAAAAAATTTAAGCTTTAAATAAAGCATTGTCAGTTCGCAGAAAGCAGAATAAAGAGAATTTATGAGAAACTCCCCACTAGTAGTGGCCAGATGGTGGTCACTTATAAATCCCTGAAATATTTGTGTTAATAGTATTCAGTTACTCGCATGGTCAAGATACCGGCCACTTTATGCATAATACTTCATAAACAAAACAAGAAACATTCTGTAGCTAAAAACAATTCAAACAAATGTGTTAAGAACAATTTTTGTCTATAATACAGCAATATTTGTACTCACGTTCTAAACCAAAGTCATTGGAAGGCAGCCAAAAGTTGATAACAGCAGCCATTTTGAATTCCTGATGACAAGTTCCCACGATGCATCAGGTCGTCAAAACTTTTTAATCTACCACTAGATAGCATTACTTACTAATCCTTTTGTTTGAACAATATTTTAAGCTTCTGTTCCTTATTATATTTAATGTTAAAAGTGACCATTTCTGAAGCAGTGGCACTACAGGTACTTTTACCGTAGTTGAAGTTTGTGTGTGAATGTGTGCGCGAGCATATAATAAACCAAATATAGTATCAGTTTTGCAGGTTGGTCATTCATTTGAAAATTCGTGAAATATGACTCTAAATGATCACATCATATTCCTCTAAGTAAAAAGCAAATGGTCAAGATGACCGCATTAAATTAATAAAGTAAAAAATTATTTAAAAATTGAACTGTCCACGGAGGAGAAGCAGATGTCCACGGAAAAGATGTCTAGGAAAAGTTATAGCTAATACAATGCTAGGCAAAAAAAAAGTTATGTGTGTATGAAGAAACTTTTAATTAACGCTTAACTTTATGATTGTATACTAAACTTAAAAAATTTGAAATAATTAACTACCTTCTCGATCTATGCCAATGATATCTCTTATTATCTTTACATTCTAAAATAAACTTCACAGAGGTACAAATATCCCTAACAAACATTATCATAACAGGAGACATCACGTACTGATCTCTATTACTTAACATTGGGTGACTTAAAATGCTCTTAATATCACTTGTCACTATGTCATCAACGTCCAGAAAAACAAATTTACACCTGCCAGATTTCCTCATGAATTTAACTGTAAATTCATTCACATCCTTGTCTTCAAAACTATTACACCAATGTAATGTCGCACTGATTTTCATTCCACAAAATTGGACCATAACAATGTCATCCAGGTTTGGAATGTCTATCTTAGATTTGGCACAATTTTACATTCGTAGAAAGGTCTTGAGCATCACCATCACTTACACTACTGTTGTCCGATGAATAAACATCGGAATATCTTAACTTGGAACCTTTACCTACAGGAGATTTTAAGGCAACAAGTGGTATTCTACCTATACCATAATGTGAACAGTCACTTCCAGGAGAGCATTCTGTCCAACTTAGTCAATTTACTTGTAGGAAGTTGCACTCTTTCTTCCAAGTTATTGAATGTAATTTTGCAGTACCCTTGAATGTAGGAACATGTTCTGGAATGATGCTGTCTACTTAATGAATCTTGTTGTTTGTAACCACAAGCACTTTCACACATTTGCAATTGTCAGTAAGTTGGTGAACTAGTATTTTGAAATTAGGAATGTCCACACCTCGTGCAACTGAACTGTCTGCAGTTCTTTTCAAGCAACCTCCAACTCCATCTGGAGCCCCTTTTCCATGCCCACATTCACTGTAATGCCAACACATCTCCTCAACATCAAATTCTTCTGACAAACTTTTTCCAAATAACTAAAACAAACTTTTGTTCTTGTACTGTGTAAATAGCCCATCACTGAGCAAATGGACTGTTGTTAATTGTGGAACTCTAGACTTTAGATCTTTAGTAACTGGATGTGGATGTGCTACAATGGCAGCTGGATCATGTCGATTACATTCTGATAATGTAACAAATGAGACAGGTTTGGTGATTACGTCAGGATGGGAATACATACAATATTGAAGTTTGCAGCGTCACTTGAGGTTTAGATCCTCCAAAGTGGGCGGACTGTATCTGTTGGGCATATTTACATGTATAATTTTCTGAAAAGTCCATGTGAAGTAGAATGTCAGTTTTGGCAAAATTTTTCTTGATGTTGTCTATGACTGCAAACTGATGGTGAATATTTGAAATATGCTACATATATTTTTTAATGTCATGGTCAAAAGCAGAAATCAATTCCTTCTTTGAGCATTTTATTGTTTCCTTAACTGTTTTTTGACATAACTTCACCTTTCCATTAATTTCAGTTGGAATTTTCTTGGTGTTCCATGTTTCATACATGACTGGCTCCTCTACATAATAATTGAACTGCACTTCTTTGCTTCTACATGACTCGTATGTCCTTTCTAAACATTTATCCCAATTTTCTTTGCAGCAAATTGAACTAACCAGTTCCTATGGGGATTTTTTCATTAATAATTTGTAATGAATGCATCATCTTCACAATTCATGACATGTTCTCGTGAATTTTACACAAACAAGGAAGAAGGACCCAAAATGGGCGTACATGACAAAATATAGAATAACTCATGTTCTTATGCTCTGGGTATCCATTCTGAAACTTACTATGCATGTTGTGCAATGAATAAATTTAGGTAACGCTTCTGTCACTTATCCTTGTTTTTGGTAATTGTCTCTTTCTTACCGGCACAAATTCTACTACATTCATCCTTGTGCAAGAACTTCACATCATCTCTTGCATTCTGGACTCTCACGTGTACTGGTTTCCTAAATATATTTTCTGCAGAGCACATTTTGTATGATGTCAGAGGCTTTATGAACGTTAGATACTTGTACTTCTTAACAATTCTTCCTGTAAGTAGCATCACTGTTCTTCTTTTCTTTATAGGCCCCTAATTGTTGTTTGTGGTGTAAAGTTTTCTTTTAACCGAGTTGAAATGACTTCTCCAAAGAGTAACTTTTTGTAAATAGGCCTATTACTTTTTTTACTTACAGACTGATTCTTGAGAATAGTATTCATTTTATTTCTTGGCGCATGGTCTTCAGCTTTGGTAAATTTTTGATTCATTCTTTGAATCCTCTTTTTGTATTTCTCAACTCTTCTCTGAAGCTGCCTATTTTTTCTTTCATACATTTTATTTCTTTCAGCATCTTCTTTTTCTGTTTCTTAGCCCTTTTTCTACCACTTTCAACCCTGCTAGTGCCCACACTCTTTAAGTTTCAGTAGGCTACCTGGACTATGTTCTGAAATATTTAAAGTACATTGTGGAACCTTATTCATTTGAAAATTCTTCTGAAATCGATCTCCATTTCTTAGTTTGGCAATATTTTGTTGCTTTTTCTTTCCATGCTTTTCTGGTAGCTCTTTGTCCTCTGCTATTCATTCCAGCAATGTTTTTTTTATTTTACCACTCTCCTTCCTTTCTCTTTCCTTCTGTTTTTCTTGTGTGTGCAGTTTTGGGCAGTCACGTATTTTTTGTCTTGCCTTTCTCTTACTTATTTTCTTCTGCTGCCAAATTTTTTTGATTTGATCAGTACCAGATTTTTTTCTTTGTGTTTGCCATTTTTCCTGTAAATAAATACAAACAACATAACATATACATCATGTTTTTTTAGATTCAAAGCCGCAAAACAAACATACAAACAGCTGCATGATTTTCTAAGATAGGCACCGTAAAACGGAGCAACTTGAATAAGGTGTGGACATGTGGGACATAATTTTTACTATTAGTTTTTGTGAAAGAACTGAAAATTGAAAACAAAGCAGCTAAATTTGTTAGGAAAAAAATTGTATACTAATGGACTCTGTTTTACAGTAATACACTTATAAGTTGTCTAGTAACTGTTCAACCTTCTAAGGCTACACGCTTGCAGCTAGTCAAAGTGAGAAAATCTTGGGGCCTCCTCACAATGTATTTATGGCGAGGAGACCTCAAGATTCTCTCCCTTCGACTCTGTAATACAGCCTCATTTTGGCTGACTTTAAAATCAAACACAATGAGGTATTAAGTGAGACGATACAGGTGCATGACAAAATCATGACCAAATATTTTCCTTTAAAAAAAAGTTGTTACCTCCATGCTTACACAAATATGTTCATTAAAATGTTAACGTGTTAATGTTATTAATGAAAATAAATTCTACAAAAATGTTTAATGTTTTGTCTAGAATAGACCTTTGTTTATTTTTGTCTGTTCCGTGGACAACTTTTTCCCCTCTGTGGACACCAAGTGTCCACGGAGGATACAAATAGTCATAATTTTTTTTTCTGGGTTATTAATTTTGAAGGTTAAATAACTTAGTAAACAGTAGGTGAACAATAACCAAAAAATAACTTACCAAGTGAAGACAATTACAAAAAATATCTTTTTTTCTTCGTATTAGAGTGGTCACGGAGGAGACACATTCATCTGAACACATTACATTCATCAACATTTACTGAATGATTTTTACACAATGATCACATTTACCACACAAACAGCAGTGGTGTCACAAAATGGCTACTGAGACATTAAGCCTGCCTTAAAACCAAAGATATTGTAACGCTAGGATGGTAACTTTTTTTTAGCTTTTAGTTGCATCCACAGAGGAGATGCATGGTCTAAGGAAAAAATTAAAAAAAAAAAAAATTAGGATTGTTGTGCGCTCTTGTTCATTTGTGCTTTTCAATAGAATTTACAGTAATGTCTAATTACATTAAACAAATATACATTTACTATTTTTAATGAAAACATGCTTGAAACAATGAAAAGTCTTAACTGAAATGTCTTCGAGGACAGTCCACGGAGGTAGACACAGCGATACTGTGAATCAGTATCTACCATAAAAAATTTTGTATTTTTTTGGTTCGACATATAAATATTACTCAAATTTTACTTGTTATACTAACTTAAATACAAATATGTAAAAAAACTTTTTTTAATGTTTATTTTAAGTTATGGGACATTAAATAATCCCTTTCAATGAGAATGACCCAGGTGCAAGTGGATACTGGGAAGATATATGGAAGCCATAAATAAACTGAACTGGACACACAGTTTACAACACATAAATTGCGTTTGTGCCACAGTTGATGTTGCACACTTATACAATAACCTATTTGTGTCCGTAAAGAAACAAAATCTGCCTAGGTTAATTTAAGTTTTATCACGTGTTTCAAATTAAAGTATTTACTGTAAAAATTATTAAGGAAACAGGAATTAAAGTAAACGAGGTCTGCTTAACGTATGCATGAATGTTTGTGTGCCCGGTACACAATTCAGACCGAATTTCATATGTATGCCGTAGTTATTTAATTTTTTTAAAAGGAGTAGAATCGTAAAAATATCCTGGTGCTGGTTTACTTACAAATTGATTTTACCATGAAACTTAATATTTTGAAAACAAAAACAGTATGGTTTTAGCCAGTAATTGTAATTAAAAATGTTTCGTTAATAGGGAAATTACCCTGTAATCAAACTTACATTAATCTAAAAAGAAAAAAAACATTAAATAATTTGTTAGAGAGCCACCAGAACGTTGCATTTCTACTAGTGTATCCTCCAAACCAATATAGTGTCCAGAGTCTTGTACGATTGGATAATGGTTATGTAGCAGGGTCTAACAGACCAATCACAGGCATTCAGTTGTAACACACCAGAATTACGTTGGCTCCGTCAAATAGAGATTCACCAGTAATGAAAAAAGAATGCCGGAAATGAATATGTTACATTGAAGCTTAGCAAACCTTCTACTTTTCCAACAGAGATAAATCCACCATCCCTAGATATTGGCTATATTTAGTTTTCTTTTAAACTACCAATGTAAAATATAAAGAAGCTAGCTGTCCCTTTGTGGCTTCGCCCGCGTGTACTATAGAAAAGAGTAACTAAATTTTAATAACGTATTAATTGATGGTGTTATTATATTCTCTGTATATCTTTATAACAACAAATACAAACAGCTTTATCCAGTCCACTACGCTGAGGGTACTTTAATTGCAGAACATCTTTGTTTTTAATTCATCTTTATTTCTCTACAAAATAGCTACCCGGCCGCGGCTTTCTCCGTGAAATTATGTAACACAAACAGTAACTCTGGATAAAATATGTGATGAAGGCATTTAACAGCTAGCGTACTCAATAACACTGAACTATAAATTGACTAAGCTCAGTGAAAAGAGCGCACGCAATATGCTCGTATGATGTCATGTCATGTCCCATCGCAAAGACTTGCACAGGATACGAACCCGTAACCCCACCCCTCCCACACCACAAACTTTGTACAATATCCGAGTGAATACTTAAAGGCAGGCCGTAATAATACTTTCGTATGTACGGGCTACAGTCCAAAGAGGTTTTATTTATGGTGGGTTAGCAAAAAAAAACCCCCCACAACTCCACAGACTTAACTACAAATTATTCAAGACAGGCCATGAGAGTTATTTCGCGTGTACAGGCTATAGTCCAAAGAAGTTTAACTATAAGCAAGAAATAAAAAGGAAACAAATTTTTAACTATTTCAGGTGTTACGAAAGATTATTCTTAAACTCGTTTTATTTTTTTATAGGCTTTCAAGGACGAATTTCCAAAAAATCGTTAAATTACTTTTTAGGCATTTACTTATGTTTCATTATAAGACAAAAGCCACCTAGATATCTCTAACAGTTTAGGTGATACAACTGATTAATCAAAAAACTGTTTTATTTTTTTACCGGCTTTCCAAAACGAATTTTGAAAAATACTGAAATTACTTTTTAGGTATTTGTGTAAGCTTCATTTTAAAGAAAAAATCACTTCGATATCTCAGGTGGTTTAAGAGGAAGAGAGGATTTACTGTAAATGAATTAAACGGCTTTTCACCTCCTTAATATAAAAATTTCGAAAAATCCTGAAATTTGTTTCTAGACATTTGTATTTGCGACCTAACGAAGTGAATAAGACGACGATAGCCCGTCTGGTTCGAGAAATATCAAAGATTTGCAAAAAATACATTTCACCCCGTTTCACCACCTTAATAGCCGAATTTCAAAATTTCCTTTCTTAGTGCGCGCCTACGCCACAAGGGGAAACTTCCCTTAAAATTTCACGTTTCTAGGTCCAGTGGTTTGGGCTGGGCATTGATGATGAATGAATAAGTCAGTCAGTGAGTAGGGCACTTCCTTTTATGTATATAGATGTAATGCAGTGTAAATAGTTGATGCATACTTTCGAAATTGTGGCTTTTAATACATACACACATATATCATATACTGTATGTATAAATATATGTGTGTGTTTATATATGCATGGCCCCACACACTAGCAGTCCACCCTTGACATTGCCCGCATGTATTAATTACTCCTAACAGCAAATATGTACATTAATTGAAGGACCTCTTTGTACGCCAAATGAGTAGCTCGGCCATCAAGTGTTACGATAACATATCTGCAGGTTGAGATAACTTTGCAGCAGGCTAAATAGCTACAGCTGCAAATGTAAAAAACTGTCCAAAGTCTGTCCATGCCAATCTTAATGACTGTCCCAGGCCTTATTTACAGTCATAACAAAACAGATCTTGATTATAAGAGAGTATTTGGATGGTGTAAGTTGTATACATGGTACGATGACTCAATTACCTCAAGCTCAACCATTAATGACTGTGCTCTTAATGCATACCTTGAAAGTTCATTAAAATTAAATACAATTTATAACACTGAGCACATAGTGGTAGTACACAATATGTAATGATATAATTGCAAAATGTTAACCTCCCTATAAATTATTTCACGGCGGCCGTATTTTCTTTCTCCGATTGTTTGGATTGAAAGAAAGGGTTGCAAAGACCGAATCCCTCTGGTAATTCAGACATATTTTTCCAGTAAAAAAAATGTATATAGTAATTTTTAGTATTCACGTGAGTATCATTCTGAATCAAATAACATTCTAACTGGCTAGGCAGAACATGTGGTGTAGCAGTAGTCAAATTTTACGCCTTTTCACCCCTTACCAACACATGTTGAACATTATCAAATTGAGCAGAAAATCACTACGGTAGCTCATTCAGTCAAAGCTAAATCAACGATTCATTCAATAACATATTTCATAACTTTATAGCCCTGAGAGTTTGAATTTAGAAAAGTCCTGAAACCTGAATATGCCTGGCAGAAGGAACGGATAACGAGATGCAGAAAATGGCAGCACAGTTAGTGAACAGAGGCTTGGTGCTGGCAATAGAGGAACCTGCTAGTTGGAATGAAGAGGAGGAGGGGACTGTACTACATGTGGTGTTAGTCAGGCCAGAGAATGCTATTCTTGGTGTGATAATACTCAAAGAAATCGAGGACACAACATTCCAGTAGTGGATTTTGTGGGACTTGGTGATGAGGGGTGGGGGAAGGCTAAAGAGGTTATGATAATAGTGGCATAACAATATAGGAAAGGAAATAAGCTGGTGCCAGAAATTTTTCTTAAGGACATGTATGAGACATCATTTAAAAGGAGTGGTGAGATCTTGTTGAATGAAATTAGACAAATAATATAATAAATTATGGTAAAATTTATACTACAGAAGAGGATTGATGCTGGGGGATCAATCATAATTATGAGAAATAAAAAGATTAACCCCTTCAGTGTCAGGTTTTCTTCTTACTGTGTTTGCTAAAAATATTAAAAGTTTTTAAACAAATTAAACATAAATATATGTTTTAGGCAATAAAAATTTTCTCAAAAGTAAAAAAAAAAAAATGAATTTTTTTAAATTTTTTTATTTCCTTTTTCTTGCTGATGTACAGCCCGAGATAACTCGGGCAAATGTCTTAAGGGGTTAAAAAGAAGGCAGGGAATACATGCTAAATGGAAGAACGAGATGGAAAGAGCTAGGAAGTGATCAGGCAGATGGATAGTGAGCTAGAAAGATAGATTAGGCAGGGAAGGAATGATTACTTAAGAAATATGTTAGATGAGGGTAGAGGAAAGAAATACAGAAAATTGACTATCTTAAGGCAGGGTACTGAGGAATTCCAGTGTCGAATGAAGATAGACAAGCTGTAACAACTGACAAAAGTGGCAGAACTTCTGCAGGCCCAGTACTTGTTGTTTGAGGAACAATTAGAGATAATAAGCTGGGGGAGCCTAGGAGCTAACAATTATAAAGTGGGATGAAGAGCTGGTAAAAAAAAGGTGTTAAAGTGTAATCAGGCCATGGGTCCAGATTGTATAGGAAATAGCGTTCTTAAGTTCTGTGGGGGAGAGTTGGTCAGATATCTAGAAGTAACATTTCACTGATTTCTGGATAAGTGGAAGTTACCATAGGATTGGAAGGAAACAGTGGTGGTCCCAATTTTCAAGCAAGTGGAGGATAAGGGGAGGCCTAACAGCTACAGACCTGTTAGTCTTACATCAAATACTGTTCTGGGAAGGTAATCTTAGAAACTTGGTTCTGTACACAGCACAGATTATAAGAGGGAGGAGCTGGTTTTAGGATTTTCAACACGGATTTACGAAGGATTATTCATATGAGACACAGATAGGTGGGCTCATAGAGGACTTGTTACAGACAGTTGATGAGGGAAAGCAGGTGGATGCCTGCTTCATTGACTTTGAGAATGTTTCAATTAGGTATTATATGGAGTGTTAATGCAAAAAGATGATAAAATGTTGGTGGTGGACAAGTTCAGAGAGATGGATTGGAGACTTCCTCAATGGATGCTGATAAAAGATAAAAGTGGGAGATTCCTTATCTCAAGAGGGAGAAGCAGTGTGGAACTGGGAAGCATGCTGGGGCCAGTATGCGTGCGCCAGGTTTAGGCTAAGGGGGCTGCTTGCCTTAGAAAGTAAATACACACACCCATACACCCTAGGTTAAAAAGGAATGGGGGGTGGTGTTTGGTGGGTTTTAAGATGCAAAATAGCGCTATTAAAGGAGTTTCCAAACCAAAGCATTAACTTTACCACTGTAAGAAACTGTTGCATTTTAAGGATGGCCTTAAAGTGAAAACTGAAGCAAATTGCAGCGCAACTAGGGGTGCAGCTGAACCCCTTGCACCCTCTGTGCACACACCTATGAACCACATAGGTGTGGAAGTAGGTCTGGGTGAAAGGGTTTTACAGCCCTTCAACAACAAGGTCTTAAGAGCTGATGAGGGTGAAGTGAGGTGGAGGGACAACTAACATCCCTGCCCGAGCCAGGATTCGAACACAAGACCTCTCGCACCATAGACCAGCATCTAACTGACTATGCTACGGAGGCCGGCAGGTGTGGGAGTGAGTGGCAAAGTAAGATTGTTTGCTGATGACTGTGTTTTATATACAGAGGTGGGTGGAGGGAACAAGTTGGAGGATGACATTTATAGGATAGAATTGTGGATGGAGGAGAACAAAATGAAAATAAAGATAAGAAAGATAAGGATGGTAAAGTTTACAAGGAAGAAAGTTAGGAGTATTGGAGCTGACAGATGAGAAGGGCAGAAGATAAAGAAAACATCAGAATACAAGCAGGTCTAACTAGGCATAATGATGCAGAATGACTTAGGGTGGAGAAGGCAGGTAGAGAAAGTGGTATCTAAAGGGAGCAGTGGTTGGAAGGAGCTAGCCAAAGTAGCATGCCCCTTTTTTTTAGTTTTACATGGAGACAAACTTTTTTTTAAATGGTAATTTTGGAGGGAGCTTCTCTTCTTAATTTGTAGCGTCAGCTAATGTGAGCGTGCTACTTTTATTCTGGTAATCTCGAGCAAGTACCATGCAAATGTCACTCATTTGCGTTCCCGTATCTCCGTAACTGTCCGCACAGTACCTTCTGAATGTGGCTGTTAGGATGTGTTGGCAGAGGAGGGGGACAGTAAAATGTTATCTCCGATAGCTGCGAGCTGCAAAGAGACAAAGCTTACGTGCGCACACATGGCATACAACAGAGAGAGTTTAAACGCCAGAGGAAGGAGGGTGTAGTTTGAAGGGCACACTGTGAAGCATTTTAGGGGTTCACAAAATACTGCACCTTACTCTCCCTCTCTTTCCTGCTACATCTTCTCCTCACCCTATTATCTTCTAACATGGGCCGAAACAGTTCTTATGCGAGTGATAAGACAGTCTACAGTTGTTGGCAAGATAAGATTGGCAGTGTAAGCAAATCCCTGCTTCCCCTGCCATTTTTACACACTCGGAACATGTGATCTGTGAATAGCTGAAGTTAGAAAACTGAAGCCATCAAATGTAAATCACTGTAGTGTTGTTGTTTTAGGAAATAAAATTGTGTAACAGTGAAACTAGTGAATTTCCTTACAACTGAAAGGTGCTAAGTTACTTTTTAATTGATTACACAACTAACTTGTCTTGTGTCACTTGTGAATATTGGTATATTTAAACAGAAAATTAAACCTTATCAAACAAAATTGGTTTAAATATTAATGAGACTCATTTCAATAATTCTAAAATTACTAGTAGGCCTAACATTTTACTTCAGATTTAATACAGACATCTCACCAAATTAACAATTTTTTTTAACTTTGTCCACAAACTACAATCAAACTTACAAAATGTATTTTCAGCATGGATACACAGTTTTTTCAGTAGTCTGACTGCTGATAGTAAAATCTGCCCTTTCCAAAACTTAGATAATGGAAAATAATAAACAATGAAAATATGTGAGAATAACCTCGGATATTAATTTATGACGAAAAATATATGTGCTGTGTTAAATATATTAAAAATGTAACTTTGCTTGAAGATAATATCAACTTAAATAAACTAACTGTGACAGTTAATGTTGAAATTTTATTTACTGCAATGTAATTAAATAAATGTCACTTAAAAATTTAATAACAACTTTTTGATATCGTTAACAGTCTACAAATGTAACTGAAAATGAGCTAAGCTGCAAGAAAGATGAGTTTTGGAGTGTGAGCTACCTCCCTTCTTACAAAGGAACTCTAGCTGGCACTTAGCTCCTTTTACTTTAAAAGAATTTGAGTTTAACATAGCTCCAATTTCAAAGGAATTTTCCAAGCACTGAAAGGAAGATAGGCTCTAGGTATGCTGGGAAGGGTACTGAAGGATGTCAAAAGTGAAGTGAAAGAAAATATGGATACTACAATGGTTAAGACCAATGTTACAGTATGTGACAGCAGAGTGGGACCCATACGTGGAATTGGAGGTGTGTGAACTGGAGTTGGTGCAAAGATGGGCAGCAAGAGGATAATCTTCCTTGTACAATACCAAATGTATTAATATGCTGTATCAAAAAGGATAACATCTATAATGACTGATAATGGACGAAGTAAACCAAAGGCCACGACTTCTCGAATGTTAAGAAGCCAAGATAGAGACAGAAATTGTGTAGGAAAAAAAAAAAAAAAGAAGAGATTGTCAAACATATTATTAGCTGTGTTGTGTTGTCAACAAGCAGCTGTTTTGTGTAAGTGGAGGAGGGGGGTACTGTAGTAGGACATATAGTTAAGGTGAGATATAGAGGGAAGGGAAGTAATAGATGATGTAGGTAAGGGAGTAGAAATCAGGAAGGGGAAAGAGTTAGTGTCGGCTAGGAACATTGGAGGGTTTAGAAATGGTCTTGGTAAAGAATAAGAGAGATTACACTTGCCACCAGGTGGCGTCAAAGATTACTTGAATCCATTATACTTACTTTTGTTGCTTTATTGCTGCCGGCAAGTTTTTTAACTTTTCCTGCAGATACTAACACGCGATGCTGAAGCCTTTCCAACTTCATTTTATTATCAGTAACCTGCTTCTCAATATTGGTAAATATTGTATCAACGACTTCATGTAAATAGTTTAAAGCATTTGCAATTTCTTCAATGGTTTCTTCTTGCCGTTGGTCGCGGTTGATAATAAGGACATTAAATAACTGATGCCCCATAATTCCATGCGTTAATTAATAACTAAAACCGCAACTAGTTAAGATGTTACCTTCTCTAATATTCTGACATTTTAAACACGCTATGTTAATAAAAAACACAGCACTGAAATTTATCCCTCGTAAAGTTATTCAAGTTGCGTAAACAAACAATGCATAGAATACAAAAGAGGTGTAGAAGGGTATCTTTCATGTTAGGAAATGAAACACTGTTTCTAGCGCTCCAAGTGGCACCATTGCCAACGAGACACTGCATTATGCGTTTCAATTTGATGTGAACCATAACTAAAGTACACGGCGCGAAATTGTGAACATTGTAATTTTCGAGTTATTCAGCTTTAATAATGCCTTATTTAAAATGCCGCCACAAACATTGAAAACGCGTTCTTATTGGCTAACATATTTATGACGCATTTTTACTTGTTATGGTTAGCCACCGCACACCAGTGGCCTATTTCATAAAACTTGACAGGCGTGACATATACGACAATTATGTCAAATCTGACAAATATGTCAATATGTAATGACAAGTGTATGTTTCATATACAGTATAAGTTGACAGGCAAATAATTGTAAATTGTCACACCTAAAATATCTGTTTCATAAACATGGCCGAACGTGACAATTGTATGAAAAACTGCCCATTTCAATAACTGCACGCTAGATGGCTCTCATGTGTGCTTACAATAATCGAACTCTGCCATATATGCGATTGATGAACAATCGATTCGTAACTCGAAGAATTATGCGGGGAATACGAATGTGATGTACATAACCTCTACGCAAAAAAGCATCATGTCTAGCCCTGCTGTGGATAAAATTAGTATTTTAAA
>PNEQ01028274.1:0-16181 GCA_003012365.1 Medauroidea extradentata
TGACAGGTGTAAACAGTTTTCTGGCAAATCACACACGGTCTGTGTTAAAACTGTACATATCTAATTGGGTCTGTTGAAGAGGGACACAGCGCTTCATACAAACTATAGCCAATATAGTTGCAAAACCTTCAGTGTTATACATAGCATGTTGGAGCCTAGCAAACAAACAACTTTTCCCACGATTTACCAGTGTCTCTAAGTATAACATAAAAAAAGTCAATTTCCGCTGACGGAAGTGATGCTCCTTCTGCGATGGTGCATGTTCACGGCGGAAATTTTATTTAGGTTAAAAGTTAGCAATGAGGAGGTGAGTTATAAATGTTGAAAAGTACATGTGAAATTATATTCTAGGCAACGCAAAAATAAAAGTGGTTCTCTATAGTAAGTCTAAATATGTTGATATAAGTCCAACCCGAGTAGTGGATGAAACTAATGTGAAATGTTTTGAGACAAACCAAGCATTTGTTTCACTTTATGGCTTTTTATGTATGCAGGTTTGACACCACGTGAGGATAGTTCATGTATGATATTTCTCAGCAATCTTCTGCGATTTTATATAGGGCCTATAACGTTCTGAAGAAAAAAAACTTATTTGTTAGGTTTCAATGAAATACCAAATACACAGTTTAGATGTAAATACTTTATATGATGTCATAGAAGTACTACACCAACTGACTTTCATAGCTACCTAAATAATTATTATTATTTTTAAAAATTTATTTTATAATTAAATTTTGGAAGTAACCTGAAATGCAATAGTTGCTATTTTGGCGCGTGATGTTACAAGTTTAAACTGCCGACAGTTTGTGTATTTTTTCATGTTTATGAAAATTTTATAAATTCATTACACTTATACAAATTACATGTTAATTTATTTTAAGCTTTGTGAAATCAGGCAACAATAGTAACACGTCCCGCACTCAAACAATTGTAACTGGCTGATGTTTGGAATGTTATCTTCGTTGGACTTCGTAAGGTATTTAGTTTGAACACTGCACACAAATACTTTCTCAAACAAATGGTTTTTAGATTAGAATTTAAAAAAATAATAATAATATGTATATATATATATATATATATATATATATATATATATATATATATGTCTATTCCAGTAATTTAGCCGCCAGTAAAAGTTGTGGTAAACCAGATGAGTGCTCGAATGATGTGATTTCCACGCACGATGTGTTTGAGATTGTTGTTGGCTTCCATTGATTGAAGAAAACACCTTAAATATTATATATATATATATATATATATATATATATATATATATATTAATGCATACGCTGTGCTGTACGTACATATACACAAGCATAAATATTTAATTTACGTTTTCAGGCTGCCTGGTTATTAAATCATAAGTTTAATGTTTCTTATTGGTTCGGTCGACTTTATGTGTGTGTCTATATATATATATATATATATATATATATATATATATATATATATATATATATATGTGTGTGTGTGTGTGTGTGTGTGTGTGTGCGTGCATGTTCTTGTCCAAGCAATTAAGATCTCGTAATGTTGATTTAACAGTCAGGTTGCCTGAAAATCGTCATTTAAACTCTCTGAATCTAAAGGGAAATATTTAGATTTAATTTGTATCATTAATTATTACTTTTAAAAAATCCTCAGATTATCGCCTTGAACAAGCAACATTCCGAAATGTCAAAGGTAGGAATGCGCCATAGCAAAATACCTTTCTTTCCACGTGCACCGCCGGCAGCTTCAAATATAACGTGCTGAAGATATGTATTTTATATTGGCATGAAGTAAAATATATGCCTGAGACCAATGTACATTATACTCACAGCAAATACAACCTGAAACCCATCCTTAAACTTTGCAAGATTTTCAAAAGCTATACAGAAACACCAAACAGACCAATCCTAGAACACATTTTGCCACTTTCTTGAAGAAACAAAAAGCTGGCGAATTGCGTTTCTCGTGAAACACATTTGACAAAATAATCAGGCCATCAGTCAAAATTAGTTTAGCGGTCGGACGTAAAAAATGTGAAAGATAATGTTTTGAATCTATCTAGAAACTAGATTCAGTAAGGAGACTTAAGTAACTACAAGCACGGTTTATGTTTTATTTGTATAGGAATCTGCCCAATTTCTCGTTATTATCTGACAACAGGCTGGACTCCAAGTTAGTGTGTGTTCCCCTGACTTTTGTTGTTGGCTGTCATTATGGCTTGTACGCCTGAAGAACATTTTCAACCAACAACATAATGCCAACTGCAAAACGCTCACAAACCTGAAATGTGGGCACACGAAGATACTTCAGTCATCAACTTCATGGAGTATGTTTGGGGGATGACAGGCCAGTGAAATATAGCCTGTCGACGAATGAAATTAAATCCACTACGTGTTCCCACTTTCTGGCAAGGTTACATTTTGTATGAGAGAAGGCCGGGGTGAAGGTTGGGCCGACTGCTCGACTAGCGAGACATTCCTGTAACCCGCCCGGCCCGGGGCCCGATTAAGGCTGTTCAAGAGGGGAAAATAATAATTTTATATTTGTATGAAATAGTGTTAGTACCGTAGACGTTACTTGAGAGTATATTTTCCTCTTACGAAAAAAAAAAAATAGCTAAACCAATTTTCATATAATGACACATCAAAGTCAAAATGTGCATGTTTTTAGTTCTTGTAAGCCGTAAAAACAAACGAAAATAAATTTAAAAAATTCACACGGAAAGTACATGTCACAGGCTACTTGCTACTTGTCATGATTTAAAACCCATTACCAAGTATTTTTGTATTTAAAAAAATCGATACAAAACAAAAAAAAAAATTCAAAATTTCAGAAACCTTTTTAAATACAAAAATATTTTGTACTGGTTTTAAAACACACCAAGCAGTAGTCCGTGACATGTAGTTTCGGCGTTAATTTCATAATTAATTAATATTTATTTGTTTTTGCAGCTTGTAAGAGCTAAAAACGTGTCATTATGGGAAAACTGGTCGAGATATTTTGTTTCGTAAGAGGAAAATGAACTCCCATGTAACGTCTACAAACGTAACATTATTTCACACAAAAAGCTATAAAATTACGATTTTTCCACGCTTGAACACCCTTAAATACAGTTGTTTATGTGCGCAACGCGAAATTCGCACCTGCTGAATTAAACACGCACACACATGTCATATAATACCCATTATACTTGCTGCGTACTTGAGCTGCGTAGGTGCAACTAGCTGGTGGTGATATTTAATAAGGGCTCCGGGGAATAGTTGAGGCGAGGTGAGATGAGTGTGGAGCAGCCACTGAATGAGATAGGCGGGGAATTGGGAGTGTTCCGAGTAAACTCGCCGGCCAACGAAAGCGTCCGCCACGTTTCTCGCATGCGGAAAATTAAGTACCTTGCCCACCGGGGAACTAATACGGATCGTCTTGGTGGGAGGCGAGAAGTCTAACCCCTCAACCACCGCAGCCGTCCTTGTCGCCAAATAATAAATCTCTTGGCAGGTGCTGAGCCAATGATTAGAGACCGGACAAATTCGCAGGTTCGCTGACTTATAGGCTAACTTCCAAGAATATCTACGTACTCAAGCAGTCAACAGCTGTTCATAAGCTTCTCGTTGACATGGTGAAACAAAACTAAACAACCTTCACTAACTTGATTTTTTATTATTGGCTCAGCGCTCTCCAGGCGGGGTCAAATAAAGCAAAAGCCAATTCAGGACGTGACACGAAACTATAGTTGTTTGAATTCTAGCTTGTGTCCAAAAGAAAACGCGAATTTTTCAGGTCTCTACCAATGATAAAGAAGAAAACTCATGCGAGCCCGTTCATGTGTAAGCGAGCAGCCAATGAGCAACTAATGTTTTCTTGAGTAAACAAGACTTTCTTGAAGGCTTACCAACAGTTCAGTGAACCCGCAAATGTCTCCGGACTCTAGGCACTGTAAGATATGCTGTCAGATGTAGAATGATGAGCTCGTTATTGAGAAGGAAAAATAACTATCATCAGCAGGACAACATTGAAAACAGACACGAAAACTACGGCAATTGTCCGTTAGTATGATGCGTGGTGTCTCTGGACAGCCAATACTAATGAACTATGTGAGATGATAAATGAATAGTTAGGTTGGTAACATGCCGCTCTGCCATAAATGCACTTTACAACCCTGCACAAGTTGTGAGAGATGCTGGTCTAGCTACAATACATTGGCCTAATGCATCACCTTGTGTGTTCATTTGGATTCACGTCTGACACCTTCATTGGAAATGTCTTATCCCCAGAGACACGCAAATTTTGCGTCATTTTGTGATATCAGACTATATCAAACTGCAAATTGTTTGCTTTCTTGACATCTACCACCGATATATAATGTCGTGGATTGTAGCGGGGTACACTTCGAGCCAACAATTGAAAGTTCTTCTGTAGAGTGTCCAGTCGCACGTAAAGCAGTCATGAACGTAAATGATAACACATAAAACTGGTGAGCAATTAAATTAGATTGTATAACTATGTATATATAAAATTCTCGTGTCACAGTGTCCATATTCCTCAGAAACGGCTTAACCGATTTCAATCAAATTTTGTATATACATTCTGTAGGTCTGCGAATAGGTTTTTATCTATTTTTATGCTCCTAAGTGCTATTGTTTAGTAAATATTTTTAATTTAATAATTTTAGAAACCGGTCGATAACTGTGTAAGTGACAATTGATCAGTCATCCCCACGAGCTGATACCAGTCTATCCCCACCAGGTGTCGCTGCTCTATTATTATTTATTTATTTCTTTATTATTAGACCTCTTCCACTTATACGCCACATCCTTACACACTTACAAAAATTTATTTATGTGACAAAACAACGTTTGCTTAGCAGCTAGTATGTGTATATATATATATATATATATATATATATATATATATATATATATATATATATATATATATATCAGAGAAATCTAGTCTGTTACGAAATAAAAATGCAAATTGTGTATGTATCTACTGATCTCCAGTTAATTTAAAGCTTATTCGTACATTTTTTGAGAAGCCATAGTTTTGTTAACTTTTATTTCGACGACTATGCTAAAAATTTCATCATACTGGCTAAAATTTGCTCAAAAATATGTTGTAAACTATTTTCTAATATTATTTTCTTATTCTATTTTGACGTTTTGTTTCTCGATACATTCATATGAGCGTTAAAAGCGAATTAACAAGATTTTCGTGTGGTTTGAAAATTACAATTTAAATATCTTGTACAACAATGTTTGCAAACTAACAGGAAATCCATTCGCACCCATCTTCATAAATCTCCTTATAACGCCAGTCAGTTTTATAGCTGTAGGACGCGTTAATTTTTACTCTACGTGTAAACTTGCCCGCAGGTCCGTTTATAGTTGCTCTGAACTACATATGATTTTAATCAGTTACAAAGAGATGAAGAGTTAATGGTACTCGGCTACACTACAATATAAGTATGACGACATACCAAATGTGAATATTCCGTAATTTCTATTTAAAGGATAAAAGTTATTTAAATGTGTAATTAGACCTTTTCCTTTTCCGTTTTTAGTACGTTATCAAAACATTACTCGACCCATATAACTGAGTAAGAGACAAGCAACTCTGTAGGATAAAACGCGCAGGTATTCTTTTTTTCTTCAAAATTGACTTTCAACTGAAACGAAGATACAAAAAATCTAATTACTTATAAATAGACACATGAATAATTCGCGTTTTCATTTGGGCAGAAGCTAGAATTTCAACAACTGAAAGTTTGTGTAACTTTCGCAATTGGCCTTTAACTTATTTGACACATCCTGGAAGACGCCGGGCCAACAATGAAAATGTAACTAATAGAGACATATATCACATTAAAAGCAAGCAGCTAATGAACATCAGCTGTCTGCTTCAGTTAACAAATATTCTTGCAGTCTAGCCTACATGCCAGAGAACCCGTGAATTTGGTCTCTACTTGTAAACTATGATGTGCTGAGTGGTGCGTACTTATTCACGTGCGGCGTGTTTAAGGTTATAATAAAATCAACAAAAGAGGCGACAAATCTTAACATTATGCGTTAAAATGTGTGGTGCAATAAATTATTAAAATTTATACCGTGTTCCAAATACGTAGATCAAGTTCAGCAACAATCGAAAACGGTTTTTAAACGATAAGTCACATCAGTCACAAAATCATAAAATACGTATAAATTTTTTCATTAAATAATCTAATAAATATTTACCGATCTCTGTAGTTACATAGCCTAATACTAGAAGTAAAAGAGATCATAAAACAATCAGTGAATACTATCGATTACCTTTGTCAAACCAAATTCTTCAAAAAGTTAACATTTATTCTAAATTAGATTCAACATAACAAAATAATTAATGCAAAATATAGCGCAACATATAAAACGATTTTTTTACGTTTTTCTTTTTAATGCTCCTATCCATAATTACATAAAAAAAACCGTTAGCTATTATTTATTCGAAAACACAACTGTACCAAAATTAGTTTACCAGTCACAAACTATTGTTCGATTTTATACAAGATAAGTTAGGACGGAGAACGTTAATTTCACGCGATATCTTACGATATAGAAAGTTGAAAATGTGTTTTCAATTTTTCCGTGAAGTTAATTATAGTGGGAGTGATGCTACCCTCTTAAAGTAATATAAAATCATACATGTTTCTAAATGTAATAATATACCACTCTGACTAGTGTCAAACCATTAAAGATGAAGTAATTTTTTTTCTTTGTTTTACTAAATGAATTGTAATTTTAATGTAGATTTGTAGGTTACCATTTCTCCAAATGACTAAGAACTTAACGATAAATTTTAAACACATTTTTCGAACGACTTTTTTGTAAGTTATCACCTAGGAAATCTACTACACGCCATTATGATTCATTCTATCTAGCAGTTATTCATACACTTTATACACCTTTCATGGCACTTAATATAATCCGGAAGGATGCTTTATAATATCGGGGTTATATTTTTTCGAAGAACGTAACAGGCACGTAAGAAAACGTACAATTTCATCTTGGAGCGTTTCGTCAACCTCAATAACGGATAGATACCTGAAAAATTCGAAGAATTCTTTGAAACACAAGGCTGAATTCTAACAACAGTAAGTTCGTGTCCTAGTCGTAATTTACCCTTGACTTACTTGACACCTTCTGGAGAGCGCTGAGCCAGTAGGTGATTAAGAAACAACTAAATCCAGGCACAATAATGTGGCATAACTGTATCAGCGAGCAGCCAATGAGTAGATGCTGTCTGCTTGAGTATACAGATAGTTAGGGCAATGAACTTTCGCGAAAATAATTGTGTTTCTGGCGGCCAGTGGCACTCTCATGTCCCGCCAGAATATAGTCTGGTGCCGCTGAAAAACTGCGTAAACACCTCACCAGGCTATCAGTGAGTTCTATAGCGGCTAGTGGATACCGTCACTCTACGGGGATTGCTTTTTACTGACGTTAGAGGGCTCAGTACCTATCAGGAAAGCTTGCTGATAGAACCTCAAGACACGGGAGAGTTAAATGCATCAAATTACTTGACTATAAAGCAAAGCTGCAGATGTTCAACTTAAACATTGAAGCAATCTATAAGGGCAAATTTATTTTCCACAAAAAGTCTATAGCCCTAGAGGTAGTCTTAGAGGCTAGTCTATAAGTCAGCGAACCAGTGAATATTTCATGTCTCTAGTAATGGAACACTTCACTTTTACGGGGATGCTTCAGGTGACAAATGAGTATCTCCCGTTCCTGTCTGTTGAGTACAGGTAGTCTCGGAAGCTAGTCTACACATCAATGTCTCTAGCAATATAAAACTGCACTTTCACGGGGATGCTTCAAGTGACAACCAGCGACACTGCAACCTACAGTGCAACTCAAGCTTGCACCGCCACTGCAGGGAAGTAGGGAAGAAAATGCCGCGTCGGGTTTCTGCGGCAACTGTTGTCCTCCACAGATGTTCTCTCGTTGCACGCCGTGGCGAGTCTTTCCCTTTATGTCGGACAGCCACAAGAAGACGCGAAGGAAGAGAAGTCATGTGGTTGTGTTGGCTTTCCACTGCAATATGGCTCGTCTTTAGTACAGTCTGTTTTAATGATTCTTGTTTGTCATGACAACATAGGACACAATCTGATGCTGAAACCAACATTTGAATTGCAATTTTTTCTGTAACTCAGAAAAAGACAAAAATAAAACAAGAATAAAATATTAATTATAATATTTGTAAATTTTTTTGTTTGGCTGTTTTGTTGATGGGGCGCACAACTTAGCATAACGTTTTATTCCACAATCAACTATGCTCAACTCCAGTCCATCAAGAATTTGTTTGAAAAAATAATACCTCCAGGTTGGCAGAAACTGTTATCTGGGACGGTTTGGTTTATTGGCGTACACAAACAACCTGCCACATTCACCTTTCCTACGCCATGAGAAAATAACATCTCGACGAAATAAAGAAATGAGGTGAGTGTAAAGGGAGGGGGAATTTCTGTTCTAAAACGTCGCTTTGGTATTTTATAACATATTTGGAGAAGTGTTAATCTGCTCCCTTTAACAGTGGAAGCAGTTCACTTACTCCAGTTAAAATAAGTATACTTCATAGTTCATTTAGGACCGATTTCACCAACCAAGTTTAAGCGATTTAATCTAGATTACTCGGTACTCTTTGGCGATTATACATGTTTTTCGCCAAGCAGTTAAACTCGATTTTCTTTTTCTTTTCTCGTCTTAAGCGAGATTAAATTTCAACTGCTCGATTTTGACCGGGTAACTAATCTCGCGCGAGCACTGTATAATTTGGTATTTGAAGACAATACAGACGATGAAGACTTTATTCCTGTGTATGTGCCTCGTCGGATTAGAGAAATAAATCATTATTTTAATGAGTATGATGATACAGACTTCCAAATACATTTCCGCTTGTCAAAACAATCGGTCCATTCACTTTTATTGAAACATACCCCGCCTATACAGAAGTCACAGTGGTCTAGCCTATACAAATGGTCTCACGAAATGTACTAGGGTCACTCTAATTAAGTCACATTAAAGAGGGGAATGTTTGGTGTAGTGATGATGGGGAAACTTCCGCATCGCCACTGCACCAAACATTTTTATTAAAAAAATAAAAAGGAAAAAAGAGGTAAGGTGCGTAGGTTTTATGAGTAGGAGAAATGGTTCGACACTTACCACCTCCAGTTTTTTTTTTTTTTCAAAATAATTTCGTGTAAGCGTCTTTTATTCAAAAGTTATTTGATACATAAGTTCAGTATTATTTATGAAGTACAGGGAGCATTTAAATTTATTTTTTTCCTTATTTAAAGTACAACTACAAGGTTAGTCCTTTGTAACTTTACAAACATATAAGTTGTATTTTAATGCAAGGGCAACCATTGTTGTTTTACAAAGAATTTCTTTGGCAACTGGGTTTCCAAAGTTTTTCTTTGTTAAAGTACAAAACATTTTTTTACGGTGTATGAGGTTCTGTTGAACGTCTGGTACTTTCAGGTTAGCAAAAAATATACAGACGAGAAAATAATTGTAGATAAATATTTACATTTACATCAATAAAAAATGTAAATTATATTTGCTGGATCATCTTCCCCTGGTCTTTCTTTCTGGCTTTGCTCCAAGTTTACCCAGGGGTACCTAGCCCCCTAGCTGGAAATCCCCACCCCCCTAGATAGTATGATGCAAACACACCCTCCTTCCCCTCAAGAACGTTGTAACAAACTTTCCGAAATGAAATAATTCGCAAACGCACATTCGGCAATTTCCGACAAGTGTTCGGGTATTTCAGACACAATTAAGGCAACTCAGCTCACGCAACCCATCGTGCAGACAAGTTTAACTAATCTCTGGTAACTTAAACTCGCTGTGTTGTTGGTGGAACGCACCTCTAACTTAAACTCAGGTTTAGCTCTTCATCGAGTTTTGTTAATCTCGCTTTGAAGCGAAGTTTAACTTCGTTAGTGAAACTAGCCCTTAACCGGTCTGAATCTTCCTGCGTTATAGTAAACTATTTACACGACGATCAATAACGATTCAGAATAGATATGGAATACTAAATAATTCTGGAAATAAAAACCTTATGGATATTTTAATGGCCAAAGAGTGCCGAAAGGGTGGTTTGTTTCGGGTCAATTCAGAAGTGCTTGGATAATTTAGTAGTTGAGTTCATGTGTGTTAACAGTGACATTTTTGTTTGTTATGTAATTAACGCTATTAAAATCGCGTAATTTCAAGTTTATTTCGTTCTTATTCAGGAAAAGCAATGTCCTAAGTGAGTACAGAACATCTTAATCCAAATGATACCGATAAAAAAATTATTCATTTTGTTTTGTCTATGTCTGCTAGTTTTTACTGAAAAATTAAATTTTATTTTCCTTGGTTTTGCATTGTACTGCAAAGAAGAAATCTTTTTTTACTTTTTTTTTTCTGATTGACTAAATGACTACCATCAAAGACGCCTCTACATGGCCAGATTAATACATATATATATATATATATATATATATATATATATATATATATATATATTACAATTAAATAAAAGGGATGTTTATGTATAGGACCTCGCATGCATTATTCTATAAACATTAAAAAATTTTTGCTATTGTTTTTGGACACAGATTTTGCTGTTAAACCTGAAGTTTTCCGTACTTCGTTCTGAACAACCTGATAAGCAAAGCCATATTTTTCCATTCATACTTTTATTTAATATGAAGTTTCTTCCTAACATTAATAATAATACCTACCTTTGTTAGGCAATGATAAAAATTATAATTAATTTTTATGAATTTTTCAGTCCCTAGCAGTGGCCCCCAAGGTACCAACAGTTACTATACAGGAAGTGCTTCTATTAATTCTGTTAGACGTTGATTCTAACTTACTAACGTATCATTGTGTACAGGCAAAAATATAATTCGAATATCAAACAATAATTAGACTAAAATACATATAATACATGTTGGTATCCGAGTTGTAGATTACAGAACTCATTCATATGTTATGATGGTTATCTGATACATAAAATTCATTTGCGGTGCTACCAAATGTAAAGTTGTATGTTTCATTTGGTGTTGCTTAGTCTGTTTTTACTTGGAGAACTTCCTCCGAGCACAAAGTGATATGGTGGACTGTACGGCTAACGTATTTGATCTCAGTGAACATAAGGAACTGAAACGAGCTCGTGCAAAATTATTTTTGTAACACATTCTGGTGCCTATATTGTGAAACTTGACTGAGTGCAGTCTTACATTTTAACAAGTAAATCATTAAGTTTGACAACAAGGTAACATGTTTTAGTTAATATTCGTAATGTCTTAAAGATATAATTCGGTAAATTTATACATTACTTTGCGTAATTAGAGATAACATTCCAGCAATGTCAGTTAGTACCCAAGGCTAAATTTGTTGTACATACAGTATAATGGACTTCTGGTTCATTTCGAACCAAAATTATCGACATACATGTATAACACACGAAAAATAGTGCCTTTTTAAATTTCAAGATTTACTGAAGTTACACAAACCGAATATACCAGAAGAAAAGCGTGTGAACAGTTACTAAGCTTTAAAGTTGATCGTGAGAGAAGAGTGACTTTTAAATCTCTTCCTGTGTAGTTAAATATTTGTTCCATTTGTATGACTTTTAAGTATTTCAGTTAATGGAAATCAGTATGACATTAAATGTAAACATCTAGAAGCTTTAAGTAAATAAGTGAAAATAATAAATAGTTAAAGAGAAAATCTACCTCGAGCAGCTGTGATTAGATACTTCGTTTACTTATAACATGTTTAATACGTTATAGACAGGTCGTGGGTAGGAGAACTTTCTTGTCGCGGTCACCCGAATGGGTAGAGGCAGGAGACACGTCGCCATTTAGGCAAACGCGGCATACCACTTACAAATGTTTGACGGTTCACCTACTGAAATGCGCAGAAGTCTCCAAGGTAAGGACTCGAGGATACATATCCCTGAGATCCGCATAATCACCAAGCAGTAGACATATGAAGGTTATTAACCTTGGAACGAGGTGAGACATTGATTCTAAACGTGGGTGACCATGTATAAATCGTAAATCATGAGTGGATTGATATTGGTAAATTTTAAACCGGTTTAACTTCTCTTGGACAGGCGAACCGAGATCGTAGCTTATAAAATAAACAAGTAACAAAATGCAATATTGTCGTTTTGTCTAAGACAAACACGGAAACCTGAAAAAATCGTCTTTCCTTTCAAGCACAAGCTAGAATTCTTTCTGCAGGTTCTTATGATATTCGCAATTGGCCCTTGAATTATTTGGTACGTACCGGAGAACGCTGAGCCAGTAATAAATAAGCAAAGAAATGCAGACCCAATCACGTGGTTTCACTGTAACAGCGAGCAGCAATGAGCATCTCCTGTCTACTTGAGTAGGAAGTCATGCAGGCAAGACTACACGACAGTGAACCCGCCCAATTTTCTGGTTCCTACAAATACCCTACCAACTATTTTGTTACGACTATGTGTGTGTGTGTGTGTGTGTGTGTGTATATATATATATATATATATATATATATATATATATATATATATAATAGAAAGGGCGTTACAGACTAGCGATACTCTACCTGAGGCTTGAGAACAGTTACGTTATAATTCTCCAGATTACAGGGCCTGGTGGTACGCCAACGAGAGTCGAAGAATGTTTTATAGATCCGTTCGACCACTTTTTATACGTTACATATCCTATATGATAGCTTTTGTAGCTTTTGGCGTCTTACGAGCAAATATTAATACCTTAAAAATTGTTTTATCTACGTAGAGCACAACTAATTGATATCTACTTATTACTTTAAAAGTTTTTTCAGATTGTGAATTTTCACTGACTCTATTTCGTAGTAACAGATTATGCTGATTTCCGTTTACTTTCCACTGTAAAATGAATTGGAAAATATTAAGCAAAAAGTCGTGCGCTTTTAACTAAACAGTAAAATAATTTAAATTTACAGAAAAATAATTAATAAAATGCATTGTTCTCTTGGAATTATTGCACTTTCTACAAGTAATACTAAATTGGACATGTTTCTCATTAATGTGCGAAAAGAAAAATTTGGTATGTTTTTATTCAATACAGCAGTACCTTTAAATTCTTAACTCATAAGTGTCAGAAAAGAAAAACCTTCTTGCCTTTAATAAAGATGTAGATTTTCTTTTGGCACACAAATGTTAAATATAAGCATTTATAAATTGATACTTAGTATTTTTTTTTTTCAATTTTTAAAAAAATTAATTTAACTTACATAAACAAACGTCATCGACATGCTTATGATTACATAAAATTGCAGAATGCCACTCTTTTCTAACATTCTGTATCACAGTCTTCCATATTTCGTTTTACTGAATGTGATAGATCCAAAGACTACATAAAAGTAAGTGAATTTTGATTTGTGCATTGTTGTTATCCAATTGTCACCGGAATAATATCCTCCATTTACGTGGAAACCCTTTAATCAACATTATTTAGGAAGCGATGGAGCCGAAATTTCTGTGTTTACTTAGGCTATACGAGCAAATTCACAGTAATACCTGATTATTGTTATCAGTTATCAGCAACTCGAGAATATGAACTCCTCCCATCATCAAGCAGCATGAAACTTCGTGTTCCACAGACCAGATAAAGGAAACTCGTGATATCATGGATTCCCGATTGCGGAGAACCACCCGACCAGGGCGGGTGCCACCAAGCTACAACCCAGCAATCTACTCGTCAAGGGACGCAGGGGTAGACCAAGAAAAGAACTTTTACAATGTTGGTCGACTGAACAACATTCGCCGGTTGGTGGACTACGTAAAGCGGATGAGGCCTGATCTAGAAGCACTGGAGTTGTTTGCTCCTTTACCACAAGAAATACAGGAGTCATTGCCCCGCCACTTACAGGAAGTCGAGTATATAGTGGTGGTCATGCCTACCAACCCCGCTTCAAGGCAGCCAATGTTGTACTTCTACCAGCACAGGGCGCCAAAGTTAAATGAACCCCGCTGTCCACCGCCCGTCGCCGACCAAGCGTACCCCTTCCTCTTGTACGAGGCGGGTGTGGTCCGTCTACCAGGAAAGTCAACAATGCATCTTCAGCCTCCATCCAGGAGATGTATTCATCGACCCATGGACACAGGAATGTACGGTTCATGGGCACGGCCTCCTGTAACAGAAGAGCCCATCTACTGGCCTCGGCTCTTCTAGCGTCTATTTGTAAACATCACACGTCATGCAGACACAACCACCCCTGGTGCCATCCCCTTACCTACTATGAGGACACAGCGACGTCACACAGACATCTCCACCCCCGAGTAGCATTTTGTCTGCAACAACACACTCCCTCCCCTCCCCAAAAAATAATAGCTTTTGAAATTGTATTTGTTGCATTTTCATTGTGTTAACCACGTATAACCATGGTAAGCTTCCTGTGAGTACAGCTTGAACATAATACTATGTAAGAAAGATTTAGGTTACTACCTGTACCATAAATAAAGATTTCAGCCGCACACATATTATGTGACATTACCGTAAACTCTGCCTACATAAAAAAACAATGCTTCGTCTAAATACTGCAAACGTATTTTTATCTTCTGTAGGTATTATTTTCTCAAATATAGTTAGTAAACGTGTTATGTATTAATAACAAACAATATTTCTAACTAATAATATTTAACATTTAACATGCTTATTCACATCGTCGAGGATTTGAATTTTTTAGGACGAATTAAAAAAAAGAACTTATATCAGTGAAAACTGCTCACCTGGTAGGAGCTCAACTACAATCGTGAATTTATTATTATATTATTATAATATTAATGGTATATCAGTGCCAGATTAAGTAATGCATATTATAACAATATAGGATGTGTGTCATTACAATCTACACTTAAATATTTATAGTACTGTAACTTGTAAAATTTAAATCCCATACTAAATATTTTAAAATATTTATATTAAACAAGTCGGTTACAGGGCTGGTGTTTTGATTTAATTATTACGCTACAATCTATCAATTCCACAATTTGCAAGCAAAAGTACGCGTATTCTTTATAGGAGAGATTATAGTTATTTTTCATTTTAAAAAACGAAGTATTTATTTCTACAACACTTATATTTCTCTGAGATTTGATTGCAGGTAGCGTTTTGCAGTTTGAAAGAAATTATGGTGCCATTATTCTCTGACATTACACACTTTACGAGAACGGTGCCATTTTACATGCGTGTATTTATGTTTGTTTAAACGTGAATACAGGTAAATGTTATTCTTACAACTTCACAGTTCATCACAAATATATGTATTTTACACATGTGCTAATCACACACACGCAATTATACGCTAGATTACTAATAGGCATTTTGTGGTAGCCCTGTTGGAGGCGAGAGGTGAAATGATTAGCAGCGGATTTACGCTGTAGATAGCGGCTTGCGCATGCTTAGAGACTCGCTTTCCATACAGGCGATCCGCGTTAGATTCTTGATGAATTCAAGCCGGATTTTCGCAAGTGGTTATCGCACCTGACGTTGCCATTGATTGAATGATTTTCTCGAGGATATTCTGTTTCCCTCGACCTTCATTCCAGCACTGCTCTAAATTCACCTCATGTCACCCGTCACTGGCTGTAGAGACCTAGATGTTAAGGTGGCCGTCTGCACTAAGTGGGATGTGACTAGAAAACAAAATTCCCGAGGGTTTGATGCATCACTGTGTGAAGATCTACGAGATAATTTTAGAAAGGACATTAAAGCATGTAATGGAGTAAAATGAAGGTAGAAGCAGCGTGATTTTAGAGGCAAGTCAGATTCTAAGTAGATATTGTGTTTGCAGTGTAGATGATCGTCGAGATGTTGGAGTCTGGTGAGGATATGGTAATATTATATCATATGTGTATATGTATGTATTTGTATACGGTATGTATGTATATATATATATATATATATATATGCGCCTGATAGTGTAAAATATTTTGTTTTTATTTATGAATTTATTTAGTTTATTCGGAAACTTACCTACTCGTAGTTAGGTTTTAATTTTTTGATCGTTGTGATGAAGTTTGATTTAATATTGTGTTGTCATTTGAGACGCAATGGTCGACCTGCATCTCATTTTGTCTCCCGTCATGTTTGTTATTTTTACGCATTTGGTTTTATTCTACATCGAAATTAT
>PNEQ01028274.1:16281-18781 GCA_003012365.1 Medauroidea extradentata
CGCTGGTGTTCCGGAATTTCTAATTGGATAAGACTTTTCGTCACCGAAGTTGGAAGCCGGAGTGTTGCCACTGTGTTGCCAAGTCTACTATCGATTGTGAAGAATGATGCGGTGTTGCCGCATCTATTTTGCATCTGCTACCACTCCGCGGCGTTGCCAAGATTATCGTCGACAGTTGAAGATATGCTGTGTTGCCATTATTTAGCTTTCTGGATGTTTCCGAAAGACTGAGTGGAGGGGATGCGTGTCTAGTATATATAGGGGTGCGCCAGCAGCAAATGGTCAGAGACGGCGTGCTGGTTGCCCTAGGGGTAGCATGTTAAGTAAAGTATTTTTTCTTTAAATGTCACTATGCCCGATTAGAGATTGATTGATTAAAAGTAAATTCTATGGGTATGGTTAGTTTCGTTTTTGGTATTATTTTATTATTATTTGTCAGGGTTCATGTTGGTCTAAAAATAATTGTGAGAAATCCGCAATGAATTTAAGGTACTATGGGGACCAAGGTTTTGTCCATATTACAGTTTTGGAAAATTGTTTGAATCATTTGAAACAATAATATCTTGGAATGTTCGTATACCAAAGGGGCGAGTTTGTTATCAATGATGTATTTGTGGTATGATTAATGTCTTTGTATATCAAGGAGCGTGATTATTATAACTGAAGGAATTGTGTAATAACTTTGTACCTGAATTTAGTTGTTTTATATGAGTCTTTTTAAAAAAATTTCCAAGATGCAAATATCTTGTGCGCACAAATAAATTACGAAACTTAAATAATATTTTTATTTTTTTTTCTATGTTTGTGAAAACATCCCTCAAATTTTTGCACCTGTAAAACTGTCTCCATCTTTTATTAATTGAACATCCATATTGGGTTTCACATTTTACACGTTTTCATGGTTCTGTCGAAGCAAAACTTACGTGCTGATTAATATACAAATGATTTTTAAGCGTAATCAAACCTAACATTTCTTATTAAACTTTATAAAACATTTGTATCCGTGCAAGAGCTACTGTTAAGGAGCATATTTCGTACTAATGTACGGGAAATGATTCATGGAATGGGAATGATAGGATGGTATTAAAGTTAACACTTATTGGATAGGGCGGTAAGAACAGGACCTTGCACTCTTTAAATAGCCTTGATGAAAGGGTTCAAAGTGTGACACAAAAACCATTACTAAACGTACTAGGATTTGTCTAAAAATTATATTTAACTATTAACATTGCTTCAATAACGATATGAAAGCTAGTCGATGCCAATTTCTGCAAACATTGCTAGTGGCCAACGTGAACAGTCGATACATATCACCGAATTTCTGAACGCAGCAAAAATTTTACCGCCTAACGTCTACAGACCATTTATAATTTTGCAAATTTAGCATAACTCTGTGTGCCTGCGAGTAAAATGTTACGAACCTAGTGTTTGTTCTATAAAACAGTACTACGCGAAACTATTTACCGAGTATTTTTATATTTTATTAGGAAATATCTTTGAAAATTTGAAACTAACTTTAATCTCGATACCATTATCTTCAACATGACTTCAGGTGTCGAAAAATGTGTAGAAAAGAACACGTTAACGAACACAAATGCTTTAGGTAACGGTAAAAGTTGTAAAAATCAAGTAAATAAAAATTATTTAGCTGATTCTAATTAGTTCCATTTAAAAAATACTTTTAATAATTTACAGCATGACATTTTCTAAGGCCGAATACATAGGTTTACAAGTTACAAAAAATATTCATTTTCGTGACTGGGTGAGATATTTCGGGCATAGAACAATAGCTAAGTACCATGCTACGTAATTTAATATTTTAACATGTACATTTAGAGAAGTTTTTCTGAGGGGCAAGAAATGTTCCTACATCGGCTAATACCTTGAACATTGACAGCAATCTACTACGATGTATCCCTCGTGCGTGTAGATATCAATATAGAACACAGTTATGGCCTTGGCATGTTGTTTTCGTAAGTAGCTGATGTTATTGATCCCATTTCTCCCGTTCTCATGTGTAATTTCTCAAGGGGCTCGTTTCGTTATCTCCACTTTTGTGTTGATGAAACGTGGCTGTGTAGTCAATCATCTCGCGTGTTTCAGATGCGCTCTTGCATTAATAACCGTCACGTACAGTCATTCTTCCCTTCACGCGAGTGCAATGCTAATCTCTGGCGTAGTTTCATGTGTATATCTTCCGTAAAATCGTTTTACGAACAATATAAAATGTATATCTCTCTTACTACATTACTTGTGACTTTTAAATGTGTGATCATATCTGCAGACGTTTAAATGTCTCCAAATGGTCCATACTGTAAATTTTAGATTTTATTATTTTCTTGCGACAAGCAGTAATATGCTATGTTTTTTTAAGTATAGTAACAATAAATTATTATAAGTTGTAGAATTAGTATCGACCAAACAGCTACAAGTTTATCTGAATTCGCTATAAAATATCTAAAACTGAGCCTATAATGTGTGCTTGAAAATAAAAGTTGCT
>PNEQ01028274.1:21281-44205 GCA_003012365.1 Medauroidea extradentata
CAGAATAAAAATTATCATACGATCATGAGTAACGATAATATTCTTGTATCAATTTCGTTTTCTTCAGCAATTTAATTACGGGTGTAGCCAAAATAAGAATAAAAATATGGCTGTGTGGATTAATTTATTTCATGCCAGCCAACGTAAATTTCAATAGCACCAACATTATCACAGGCAAATTTGTCCAGCGAACTGAAATCGGTTTCAATCGGATCCAAAGTTTGCATGTTGACAGTATCGTACTCATACGGGATTCAATACTATATTCGTTTTCAAAACGATATGGAAACGTAGTTATTGAACGAATAGACGGGGCTTGAGTATGCATTGGGCAGTGGATTCTAACAAGCGCGTCACTGAAATCGCGAATTGTTCCTATCCACATGTATAATTTACAACCTGTTCGTTATTGGTTTATAGTGTATTTGACAATACTGATGGTAATGACTAGAGCCACGATTTTATGGCGAAAAGATTTTTGCAACATTTGGTTTCGATGCGTCATGTGCACACCTGCAGCTCTGCTACATCGTCTGTGGTTGGGTGACTTTACTCTCACTGGCCTTGGCAAATTATAGACGTACAGACTCACAATAATCTTATTCTGATTGGTGCAGTCAAATGAGAAACGTGTCTGAAGAAAGACACGCTGCCAATAACCTTGAAACAGAACTGCCGATGTGCACGCGAGTCACTGAAACAAAGAGGGGCAAAAATCTTTTCGCGACAAAATCGTGGCCCTAGTAATGACATATTATTTTATATTTCCAGTAGTGAAAGTAGAGCTGGGCAATGTGGTGGGACTCACCTAGCGGTAATGCAGCCAACAAAGCTGAATCTTCGTCTACTAGTGTATAAATATCAAGCGCAGGATGCTACAGGAACTACTTGCACAAGCACAAACCAGGTCGTGTAGTCCTCAGTGTCAGCTGTACACCATGTGGTCAGCACATTCCCCGGCTAGTGCTCGCCCGCGTTAGCTCTGTCCAGCTATGCGCGCACCGCGTCATGCTTGCCAAGCCTGGCATATTCAGTCAATCCAGATCTGGCTCAGAACACTGGCTGTCAACTCTTATGCAACTTACCCGCCAGTTAACTAAACCTTATGTAAGCAATCACTTTTTTTAATCTTAATTTGCGATAATTTTCCAATAAAGTTTCACTGATCACGTATATCAATAATTCTACTTTCAAGCAATAATTTAGTAACTAGAAATCACACATACTTATGAAATGTAGCTATAATATCTTATTGTGCACAATTTATTATGTATTATCGGTGCATAAAATTGAGAAAGCTTTCGTTCGTTGTATTTCACGTGTTTTCTTGTAACTAATATTATTTCACTTACGTACATAGTTCGAAAACCCAATAATGTACAAATTCATAAGTACATACTGTGTAAAAACTACTTATATAACGGCCAGGAAAAAAATACATACCTTTGATCTCGGTTAATCTTCTGAAAATAACATAAAAATTAACACTAACAGCAGTAAATACTGTAAGTGAAAACCAAAATATATATTCACTAAATTCTAAACTTTTCAGTATGTACCATTTGACGTTAATTACATAATTGAAGGGCTTAGTGCAGTAAAGTGACAAGCCACAGTTTGATGAAAAGAGATAATTAATTATTTTCAGAGCCAGCGTTGCTTTATCCGTCATCGGTGAAAAAGTTTTTTTAAATATCTTAATAGCTGACGCCAGTATCTCGAAATAATCTTAATGCTCAACTTCCATTTTTCACACATTTTTCTCCTATAACATGATAAGCCACAGTTCAATATGGCTGGCAACAGTTAACGCATTAAATGTTGTAGCAGCTCAAAAAAATCGTGTTTCTGAGCAATATTTGGACAGCGACGATGAAGGTGACAGTTCCATTATTGATGATAGCGATGTGGATGAATGCTACAAACAAAATAATGACGGGTCTTCAACTACTTCGTGTGATATAAGTATTAGTACACAATTTGTGGCTTGTAACAATCTTGCTTCCAATATTATGAACTTCCTGTCGCGTGTAATGATATGCCAAATAATTACTACGATCATGAAACAAAATAATATAAAGTGTATTCTTTTTTAGTGTAACAACTGTAATTAAATTAGTATTTCGTAAATTATACTTTACTATCTGGAAAAATTTATATCTATATTAATATCACTGGTATGATGACAAGTGTGGCATATCATTATCTTGCGTGCATGTTTACATTGGTAAAGCATATCATACAAAAGTTTTTGTTACTTGTTACTACATTTGACATTAAATTAAGGAAAGAGTACTGTTGTAATGCAATCCAGGGGGCAGAAGCTCTACAGGGAATATATATAAGGCAGAATGAGTTAGCCAACATCAGATAGCTCAATGATTTTTTATGTCTAATAAAACATAATAAATTTTTTCGACAGTACTGGTTTATAAATGGACGTTTTTAAGTTTAAAACTGATTGAAATATAAACTGAGAATATTATTGAGTAAATTATTATAAAACCCTAGACGTACTTTGAACATTACATTTTCTACCCTGAACCTATCGATTTTGTGTCGTCTTCTTCGTAACCCTCAAAGAAGGAAGCCTTACGGAAATTCATTATTATTTCCTCATACATGAGCGTACTCATATGGCATCTGACAGGGACTTTGCTTTACCAGAGAAGTGCCAGAGGAAGATTACACAAATATTTTCACCGACAGAATGGCTCGATGTAATGAAATCGAACAGATACCCTTCATAGTCATAGGCATGTCTAAAGCTGACTTTTAGTATGGAAAGCCTGGTAAAAACTGTAGCATAATGTAAGGAAACAAAATGTGGCCAGCCCGTGAACTCTTTTTCTGCACTTTCGTTCAAGTTTACGTACCAAAACATGACTAGTTTTTTCATTAAGGGGCCCGCCTCGTGGCACATGTGTTTGTGTGAGTGAAGTATGGTGCTAAGGGCGACGTCGTATGGGCCATACAACGGTGCGTTGCCTCTACGCTTAAGGCGTGCAGTCTTCGCGAAAAAAACAAATTTCCTATGGGACTTTAAGTGGTGACCCTATTGTTTTATTTACGAAATCACTTTACTAACGTCCAATGCACTACCCTTAAGTGGTTTCACATGTATTCGGCTAGTATATTTTCCGCTATAGCAGCCTGAAAACCCCGTTTTGACCCATTTTGACGTGCCCTAAAAGGGGATTTCTATTGCTTGTGTTGTCTTGAAAGTACTTAAGGGCAGTCGTCTGGAGTGTGTGTTCTTTTCGTAGAGAAACGGCGTGAACTCACGTGTATTAGTTTCGGTGTAAAACTGTTTCTTCAAACACGCTGCAATGTGTTTTTATGGCAACGAGGCGGGCCCCTTAAATATGCGGCGAATGAACACTACAAAGAGGTGAATTCGTGTAAGGTTGGCAGACCTTCAGGAATAAAACTAGGTAATCTGTGCTGAGAAAACATATAGAACCAGTGAAGATTAACAAGAAGTTATATGATGTGCGACGCTTCCCTCCTTTTGTTCCTCCTGTCCACCACAACTTCTACGATAGACCTGACAGTGCTACATATGCCGAGTCAGATGTGGAACTAGTAAGTTAAACTTGGTTCTGCGAAAACAAAATACTTGAATACTATTTACTGTTACTGCCTATTTTAGCAAAGGTAGTAATACATCCATGTAATTTATGTCAAGTGAATCACAATAATGTTGTAGTAAATGGTCTAACATTTACCATGTCCGCCACATGTGTTTCTTAAACACATGATATGTAAATAAAAGGAAGTTAACAATATGATATAGGTACATTGTCACACAAATACTCACCAATGTTCAGTAAATTATAGGATAAGCAATAATGTGACAAGCCAAAAATATTCATGTATATTTTCATGAAATTAATTTGTACTGGTGTTAAATTGCACCACCAGTGAAAAACAATACGTTCACTATGCTCTCCAATGTTTAGGCTTGACAATCATTTATCCATACAAATAATTATACTAATAAACAGAATTATAGAATTGGTCAAAGGTTTGGAATAGCTATATCTCAGTTTGTGCATCACGTGGCTTGTCACTATAATGCACTAAGCTCTTCAATAAAATTTTTAAACTCAGACTCCACAGTGCAAAGTATATACCGTAACTTACATTTCAGTGTTAAAAGTTCCAACAATTAAACTGGTGTCGAATTCTAAAGACCGCAAAATTCATTGAATTCTTTGGAACTGCATGGCACGATGTTGCTAGTTCCCGCTAGTAAAAAAAATTCATTTTTTAAAAATCAAATTTCAGAATTGAATTAAATGTCGACTCAAATCTCAGATGAAGTTCCGTGAACAACAACCTCTACAACCGACAATGTAAGGAGTTAGGAGTGAACAAAGTAACAGCAGATATGAATCCCGGCTAAGCTATGGATGTGTTAGCCCTTCACTTTTGTTTGTCAAGTATGGAAATGTGGTGAACTTTGCCGTTGTCTGACGAGGTGTTCTCGGGGTAGTGACGTTTGTCTTGTCCTTGCATTCCATTACTGGCCCGTACATCATATCATTGTAGTAAGTGCTCAATACCAGGCTGTAAGGCGCTAACCACGAACTAACCACGCTCTACTTTGTGCTTACTGATTCACTGGCGTTTGAAGTCCTCAGTGCGTTAAGTCCAGGTGGACAGAACACTTTTCTAGTAATGAGTTTTGACTTTTCTCATTGTTTTCTGCTTTTCTCTAGTCCAACCGACCGCAGTGGACCGAGCATGGAGGAGCAGTGGTAAAACACTTGCCTCATATTCTGGAGGACCCGGGTTCAATCATTGGTTCTCGCCATCCTCATTTATATTTTCGTGTGTTTCTCGAAATCACTCCAGGCGAATGCTGGGATTGTTCCTATAAACATGCCCTAGGAAATAAGTAAATCAATTATTAAATAAATAACATTTTCTTCAATTTCAATGTTTTCTTTTCTCTAGGCCTAGAATTACAACTTCACAGCAATTGTCGTTATTATTATTAATATTATTATTTAATTTCTTATTTGAAAAAATTTTAACCTTCACTCATCGCACGAATTTTCCAGGGTGCCTTCGATTGACTAGCATGGTTGAATACAGACGAATGAAAACAGTAGGCCTTCCAGCATACTTCTATCCATGCCGACCCTGCCTAGGAAGGCTACGAAGTGTCAAAGTTTTTTTCTGCACTTTCAGTTGGAATAATTTGCCACGCGGCTGTATTTTCCCCGAGGTAATTGCATGCATTATTCATCACTACTCTGCTCTTAACTGGAAATATAATTCGTTCGTGTCACGCATAAACGTACTCTGGCCTGTATGCTGGATGTAAAGATCCTGGTCTTCGCCGACGCTGAGAACAAACGTAGCGGATTGCAAAAAGAGGAGGATGTAAAATCGCGTCACGTGTTTCGGCCGCGTGGACCAAAGATGCGTGAAATTACTCGCTGTCTTGAGAAGATTTTAGTGGAAAAACTGGTCTAAAGTCTCACACTCACATGTTTCTGTTTTATGATCATTCCCGGCTCAAACTCACATCCTTGTTGGCTTATGTACGTGTAGGCCACATGAGTGCTTTCTGCAGCATGACTGTACCTAACTACAAGAAGTTCCGGCCGTCTGTAAACCTGTTTTCATAATCATCAAGTTAGGATCTACATAACTATAGGTTGTTCACGATAAAGTGAGTATTTGTAAAATTATATTTTACAAAATTAATTACAGCCTAAAATTTATGGAATTTAACCATTAAGTCTCAGCAAAGTTAGTAGTGAATTATTAAAAAAAAAAAAAACTTACAGTTGAAACGTTTTAACATATACTAGCATCAAAGGCTGTACAAAGCAGCGGTTGAGACCAATTGTCGTCTCTCGCAATTTTTGTCAGAAATAAAAAAAAACATGCTCCTAAACTGCAGTAAATGAAACAAAGCGATGTTGGTTTTCATAATACAGCGTTTTTAAATTCGAAATTTACAAAAAAAATAATGATAATTTTATTTAAGTATGTGAAGCTAGCTCAGTCAAGTAAATGTTACTTCACACCGTCTATCACATAAGACTTATTAAAGTCGGTAAACTAGTTTCAGAAATATTTGAGAGCTAGTGAGTGAGCACTACTGTCTGAATAGTTGTCAGTAAGCCGTTAATGTGCAAGCAAGAAGTTTGCAACTGCTTTAAGGCTACTTAAATAAATAAGAACGTCAGTGTTCACTCACCATTAGTTTAAAATTTCTGAGATTAATTTCAATGGCCGTGTTCGAATTCAGTGCAACCTGCCCCTTTATCTCTTGCCCTTGAGTCCTAAGCCTTTGTTCCCTTCATGAAGTAGGTTGTATTTTGTGAATTCGAGTCTAGGGTTTGAGAAGTGTACGTGGCTCGTGCCCTTGGCTGAAGGAGACATTCTAGAGTGCATATGAGCCCTTGTTGTGAATTAGAACAGCGGAATGTGTGACGTCACTTCCGCGATGCACTTTTCAAGTGCTTGAAACGTTGTAAGGACCATTAGACGGTCAAATAAAACACGGCCTATATGAATGTTGGTTTGTGATCAAACGTATCGTGCAGGAAGGTTAACACGTCTAGTTTAATAATGAATTTTCCAGTGATTACTCCCGTTAGCAAATGTCGACCTGTAGGGTGATAAAAAAAAAGCCGCAATTGTTCAGTTGGATTTCTTTGTTGAGGTTTTCCTTTTTCTTAATTACTTTTTGATCAGAAAATAACTAGTATTATAAAATAGCACGGTGTTTTCACATTAACATATTTATAAACGTTCTTTCCCCTCACGTTATGAAATGGTTTAACATTACGGCTATGAGTCCCTGTTTACGCTGTTTTTTCAGAATAACAATTTTTAAACCCTTAAAGGAAGTAGATACCATAAAAAGATCATATAGATGTGTTGAGAATGGTTATTACTAATAGCCAATTTCTTGCAAAGCAGAAAGTTGTATTATTTTGACAAATTATCAACTTTAATAAAAAATATTAAGTCGGTCGGTAGTTAGCCACAATAATAGCATTCATTGCTTTAAAAAAATTGGTCTGCTTAGTGAGTGAGAGTTATTGGTCAACGCTTAACATCGAGGTCTTAAAAGCTGGTGAGGAGTTACGTGAAGTGAGTATGGAGCAGCGCCGGAATAAAATGGCGAGAAAAACCGTCGAAAGGGCACCATACGGCACTATTCCCACACGCAAAAATCCGAATACCGACCCCGCCGGCAATCGAACACGGATCGCCTTGGTGGGAGGCGAATGGTCTAACCATTCAGCCACCGCGGCCCCCTTGTCTGCTTGATACAAGCAATTTTCAGCACAACTATGTAACTTTTTGCGATACATATTACTTTTTAAAATTTTAAAATAATATTAAAAAAACAACGTGTGTAAGGAATTGTGTCGTTCAGTAACAGCTTATTGTTCGCTGCCCTTTGAGTGGAGATGGACGGTAGAAATTAACGACAGCTGTAGCAGAACACTTTACATTTCGGCATTGGAAACGTAGTATGATTCATCTTTATACTTAAAGTAGTTAAAAATAAGATAACATAGATTACAAAATCACCCATTGTGATACTCAAAATATGAATAGCTAACGACCGTCCCTTATGAGAAGTGAAAACGTTTAACTTCACTATTTAAAGAATGCGTGTAATTGCACTGTTTATGTAGACTTTTATGCTGATTATAGCCTCGTATATTGTATTAACGTACTGTTGACACATCAATACAGGATGTTTGCTATAAACGAAAGGGGTGTGGAGGACGATGAAAGAAGCAAATAATGCTAATAAACACACGTCCGGAAAACGACGGTTTTCACGTTACGATGTGTGGACACGTGCAAACATGGCAACGTTGCAACACTGTTACCGCCGTCTGAACCAGGCACCAGTTCCCACAGTCAACAGCAAATGCAGTGTGGCAGCGTAGTGTTCCACGAGGTCGCCATGGCTCCACGCATGTTTTCGTATAAACAAATGGCTGACATCCATTTCATGTATGGGCGAGCTGATGGTGGTGCACGGGAGGCAGCTCGAATGTATCAACAGACGTACCCGCAGAGAAGACAGCCTGAGAGCAGAGTGTTCACAAGGGCACATCAGCGTCTGCGCGAGACAGGATCATTGAAACCGAACATGCGACGAGCAGATAGACCAAGAACAGTTTCGACACCGGAAATGGAGAAGCACATACTACAACAGGCGGATGCAATGCCGGGCACAAGTACCAGACGAGTTTCTGCAGCAGAGGGTGTTTCGCCATATCTCATACGATGGGTATTACACGAGGGACAGATGTACCAATATCGTGTACAACATGTGCAATCATTGGTCGCACCAGACTTTCCAGCCCGGGTTGCATAATGCCAATGGATCCTGGAAGAATGTGGACGAGATCCACAGTTTCTCGTGCACGTTTTATTTACGGACGAAGCATGTTTCACCCAAGATGGTATCATGAACATCCACAACACACACGTGTGGGCTTATGAGTACCCACATACTATCATTGAGGCGGCACATCAGTGGAAATACTCGATTAATGTTTGGGCAGGTGTCGTTGGTGATCGGTTGTTAGGGCCACATGTCCTACCTGGCCGACTTACTGGTCGTGCAACAGCATGAGCTACTCGACAGTTTGGATGATGTGCGTCTTGGTGACAGGATGCGTATGTGGCACATGCATGATGGTGATCCGGCACATTTCCACGTGACTGTTCAACAACAGGTGTATCGGTCGTGGCTTGCAGATACCACGGCCTCCCAGGTCCCCCGACTTGAACCCACTGGATTTTTTTTTGTGGGGAAATTTAAACGCTTCGGTGTACGCTAGCCCTGTTGATAGTGTCCTCGAACTAGAGGAACGCATTGTGGATAGTTGCCACTGATTTCGGAATACACCTGGAATTTTTGAACGTGTAGGGGTATCGATGCGAAGACCTGCTTTAAGCCTTCCTTCACATGAATGGCGCCCATTTCGAACACTTGTAATATATTCGTTCCCATGTAATTTTTCGTATTGGGAAAACCATTGGTTTCCGAAACTATGTTTATTGTCATTATTTGCTTGTTTCATCGTCCTATAATTGCCAAACACCATGGTGATTAAAATTACAATTCCCCACACTACTGAAATAAGTCGATCATCCGCCTGTTGCTTTGTACGGGTGTAAGCACCGAAAATAAGGATACAACAAATGTTCCATCGCCTCTATTCAAGAAGTACGAATATATTTTGCATCGTTCTGCTATTTATATTACACTTAAGGCGGCGACAGTTTCAATACGTTGGAAATTACTCTGTAAAAAAATTCAGCCCTTACCTCTATCGTAATTCGCTTGTATTCAGGTATTATATTTGAAATATAAGTCTTAAAACTATTTGGTCAGTATTTGACGTTATTGATAACTTTCATATCACACGTGAACTTGTAGAATAACCATTCTGTCATCGTTGGGTACGTGTAAATATATAGTATTTAAAAGGCGCCTTTCTAAACACGCTGTTACTATATTTTAAGTATTAAACGTAGACTAAAGGAAGCCTAATAGGAAGCCAAAGTATTACTTATTCAACTGAGTGCAAAGAGATTAATCTTTTTTAAGCAATTATGTCAACCGTAATCGTCTTAGACGTTAAACACAAACTTTACTGTAGGCCAACGGAAAATGTATCCAAAACCCTTTGTTAAACCAATTTCGAACGGGAAAAAATTTTGCTGTTAAGGATTTATTCTTCGAAACGCATCGTATCCGATAAAACTTCTTGTATTTATATACTCGTCCTTAGATAAAAATTAGTTTAGTTATATAAACCACCGAATAATGCCATTTATGTGTGACACATGCAGGTATTTATTGTTCATTCACTCAATACTAAACAAAGATTCTCATAGAAAATAATTTGGCTTATCAAAAGGAATTGTCTCACAGTAATTTGCAAGTTATATAGGAAACTAAATTTTTTTTGCTCACATTAGTTGAATATTTATTGCATAGTTAATGCTTAACTAATGTATTTCCTGGAATTACAGACTTTTTTGCGTTATCCTATAGGCCAACGTTGTAATAAAAGTCTGTTTCAAAATTGTTGCTTTTGTACCAACTTTCTCGTATCTAACCAATTCAAATGCAGATTTTTTAAAATTAGTTTTGTTCAAACCCAAATAGAGATGAATAAAAGGATGCCGAATTGAGAATTTTTAAAATATTTTTCGGGGTCCCAAAACATGTTTTTTCTTAGTTGTGCGGTATTATTTATAAACATTGAAATGTACTTCATAATGTGTCAGTTATTATCACAGATGAACATATTAAGAACCAGTTTCGCAGTGTCGAGTAAACGACGCGTGGCATGCTACAAGACCGTCCAGTTGCAAGGTGAGAATTTATCTTTCTTTCTTGCTGCGAATTACTAGGAAATACGGAGTTTGGTAAATAGCAATGTATCTTGCCGTCAGTCGTAGGATACTATTACAAGATCACAAAGCAATGTACCAAAGATTTTTTAATTTAATTTACTTTGAGACAGGCCAAACTGCACAATTTATTACTGTGACAGAAATGTCATATTAAAGACATTTAACGGTTTTATAGACGTCAGTTAATATGTCAATAAACCTATCCAAATTGTGTAGTTCAATCCATACTACCTTTAATGAACGCGGTGCTTTCTCGTAAGCGATGGTGGTGTAATGGTTAGCATAGTTGCCTTCCAAGCAGTTGATCCGGGTTCGATTCCCGGCCATCGCAGCAAAACTTTTTGAACATTACTTCAAAATGCTATCAGACGATATGTATAATCAATAACCTATTTTACTTCTACGCTGTACCAATAAAATAAATATTGGCAGGAAATGTGTGACGGTATCTTCAAATATTTGTCAGACATATCAACATTTTTCTTAAAATATTTATAGGTGAGACTAATGATTCAATAACCCAAATAATTTTTATTTATTTGCGACTTATTTTTACACTGAAAAAAAAAAATCAAAGACAATTGAACATTAAAAAAAGTCATTGAGAAATGAATAATTAGAGAAGTAAATAAGGTGTAAATTTACAATAAGCATGAGTATTACCATCTAGAACATAAATTGTTCCTGATTAATATTAAATTGAGACATAATGCAAAATGGTGTTTTAAGTACGGAATATTTATACATGAACAATTATGAAATAAATAGGAAAGATAGATAAACTGGATATATTAGACTAGACAAAAAATAATAAAAGAACTAAAGCTATAATTTAACTAATAATCTCACAGGGAGGCTCTGGGAAATATTAAAATATGTAGCATACTAAGTAAATCTTATGGGAACTTAAGATATTACATTACTACATAATAAAACAATAGTATATTTTCAAGAACATAAGAAGTAAGCTACACTATCAACTAATTATGAGAATATACAATATTACATTTACTTTCACACACGCACATATGCACATACTCACATATAATGACATGTAACCGTTTGGTACTTTTAACCTCTTATATATATATATATATATATATATATATATATATATATATATATATATATATATATTATTTGGAGTGTTTTAAGTAGGGTTGCCAACTATCTCGTTTTGTACGAGATTTTCCATATCCTTGGATTTACTGAATAATCCCGTATGGGTATTAGACGGGATGCCAGATTTCCCGTATTTTAGAATTTTTAGAATCCAAAATTAAACAACAGTGCCAGAATGTTGGAAAAACTACAAGGCCTACTTTTAAAAAAATGGCCAAACGTAATTTTTTACATAAACGCAAATAATATTTTGCTGGTATACCATTATATTCTGAAATGGTGCTAATTATGTGGGTTACTGAATTTTTTTACCCCAATTTCCATGTGAAATTAAATACATTTGCTATCAATAATAGTTTTTCTTAAAGGTTTGACTAGATTTCAAACGTTGTGAGTCAAGTTACCAGACATGTCTCTTGAGGTTAATTTGGAAAAGTTTTTATCACTAGTTTTAACCTAATTTTAATGCCGAATCTTCAACGCGGATATTTAAGGTATTAGGATTATAGAATTTCATCTCGAGCTATTATAGACGCACTATATTATCACCGTACAAATAGTAAGCAGCGAAGAGTACGCTCCAAGTTACCATTTACCTTATTGTACGATCAAGCTAAACGGCGCGCAAATACATTGTCAGCAAAGTGTCTGAGATATACACCACAACCACCTGCATTATTTATTGCCTCTTTGCGCAATAGTTTTAAGGAGCCTTCCAGAGTTACAAACTCGTTTTATTATGTGTGTCAAGACTCTCGAAAGTTTTGTTACCTGTTTATGCAGTACTTTCATTCAAGATACATTAACTAACCTATTTATATTAAAGTCACCACCTGAGTGACCGTATTGTACGAGTTCAAGGTCTAGAAGAGCAGAAGCAGGAAGGACGACACAGCATACGTATCATGCCTCACTCTAACTTCTACACTCTTAGGCCGGGATTACGATGACTTCACGTTCACGTATCACTTACTACTTTATCACGTTCACGTGTACGTAATACGTAATAAATTGTAAAGTAATAATACATAGTTTTAGTATACGTGTAATAAACATTGTAACACCGTTTCCAAATCAATCTGGCTAATATTTTTTGTTTGTTTTATAAAGTGAATTATGTGTTTTGATACGTTACGCTTAAATGTACAGTAATATTTACAGTAGGCATACATAGAAGTAATAAGCAGTCTTGTTCGTCTGTTGTGGGTATATAAGTTTTGGACTGTTCAGATTCGCTCTTGTTTATTATTAGTAAAGTAGTGTACAAGATCAACAAACATCGTTGGTATAAAAAAAACGAAAAGTAATATTTATGGCAACGCTTACATTCCAGTGTTCACGGGGCCGCGGTGGCCGAATGGTTAGACGATTGGCCTCCCATTCAGACGATTCGGGTTATATTCCTCGACTTTGCCGCTGGTCGACAGGTTTTCTCAAGGATCTCCCCAGCCCTCTCATTACGACGCTGATAAAAATCTCTCACTCACTTCAAGTGTCTACGTCAGGTGAGTGGTTAGAGTGTTCGTGCAACGTATCGAAGGTCTTGGGTTTGATAGTTGACGAGCAGATCCCACAGCGTGAAGGTCGTTTCGCGGTGCGTGTTACCGTGTACGATCAGTTGAGCGTTGCGCGGTTCAATACGTTCTTGTCATCATAGTCTGTAAATTACATTCAGTAAAATCACGTGCCAAAATACGTTACGTATCACCTTCTCAACGAGACCCACCACGATGAAAATACATGCATGGATTGCCACGGAACTTCATCTCCACGAAGACCCGATGGACGCAATTCAACTTGACGGTAGGCAATACTGTGTGTTTGTATCAAACTCATTTCTCAACGCATTTACGACGGAATGTTAAGAGACACCCAGGGCACATCCATCTTGACCTCTGTCGTGGGGGAACGTGTCGCTGTCAACATTGAACCTGCTTTATACAAAGTACGCTCTTTGAGGACCATAAACTTACTGCACCTGAGGAATAAGACAACATAAAAATTATGTCACATTAAGTATAGCTATGGGCATATCATTAGTTTACATGAACAAAATGCAGAGGTCTAAATATAAGTTCAAAATGAAATCTGGCGTTCGTGTGGCGCGCATGGTGATTGATGAATACATTCCATCGTATGTTGCAATATAATGGACACATGGTGTCATTGTGTATTCGGGACATCCACGTACTTGTAATTGCCGTCTCCAGCCCGGACACGAGCGTGTGTCCTGCCCGTCTTTGCTGGAGAAGGACTCACGTAATGTCCGGAGATGGACAGAAGCAGCACTGGCAACTACACACAATGCAAATGACACCCACAGCGACGTCACTGTCACCTCGCCACCCACCCTCCCTACATCACCTTCCTCAAGTTGACAACCGGCCATAAATTCACAAATTCCTGCTGGGGAACAGAGCGCCAAACAATTTCCTCCATCGGAGGTCTCTCATCCATATGCTGGCGTAGTTAAGGGGGAGGTCTTTATTCCAGACCACAATATGACAACCTACGTTGAAATCACTAAAACATGTTCAAACCCCTTGTATAATGCAGCGGGAAGTTATACGACCGACAGCATTAATATTAAGGAAAATCGTGAGCCATTCAAAGACACCACAAACGACATTACATGACAGACAAGTTAGTCCTGCGGAAACGTGATGCGAGTGATCGATCGGAATGCAAAAATCCTACCCGTATATAAATTGCCTTATCATCGTTTCATATAAATGATTACATAGAATCACGCTTGGGACCTCTGAAAATTTCCAGGTAAGTAATTAAAGAATTACGCGTGTCACAGACCAGTGATTCAAAATAATTACAACACGCTAGAAGCCAAACTACACATAGTACGTCACTGCCTAGGTTGAAAGTAACCTGTGATTTTATATCAACAAGTTTCACAGTTCACACGCCTGTACGCAAAACAAACTGCTTAGCTGAATAAAATTATTACAGTTCACGCAGTAAAGACACTGAGTGTTTGCGCTGTTTCGACACGAGCAAGATTTAATGCTTTGGGAAATCTAATAAAGTAACATGCAGAAGATATTTACATACTACAAAATGTAGTGGCTCGTGAAATGCCAAGTTTTTCTAATTAGAATATTTATGCAAACGTAATCTAACTTGCCAACACGTCACCCCTCTGGAAGGATTTTATCCGGTCATGTAGGAGATGATACAATTACAAATGTTACACGCCCCCCTGGATATCGGAACCGATACGAACGCAAACATTTTTTTACTGTTGACATATTACCCTTCTTTCCGCCCATTTGTCGTAAACACATTTTAGATGGATATTTTTTGCGTAATATGTCCTGAAGACCGCGGAGGCTGCCCTTACCCTACAAATCCTACAAATACGGCTCTTTCTCAACTTATAACGCAGTTAAGACAGTTAGGCGCAACTTGTGTATTAAACGTTCCCATTTAACACTACACATGTCTAACAGCGCTGAATAAATTCGCCTTGACAAATTCTATGCCAAAAATCAGTTTTTTCAACAAACTGCGTCGATATTATGTAATAAACTACTTGAAAAGAGGCGGAGCTTCAGTCAGGTTTGGGAAACAATTCCTATCTCCATGGATAGCACACCCGAACATAACCTTTATTTAGCTGTTTGGCTTCACATATCCCGGATGAGATGTACGTCAAGAAAATTTATTATTTGTTTTGAATTTGCCGTTTTTTTTTTCAGATGAACATTAATCTTATGTATTTGCGTATCTTAACCATGGAATTTAAACCAATATTTTTTACCCTTGCGTGCAAATCTATGAATGCGCAAAATTTTTGCTTTCTGCAATTACCAACTAACAAATCAGCATGTTTGTAAACAAGCTTTATTTCCCACAGTACTTTTCCACTGCGGTGACTTCAGGGGGCGTGTACTTCAAGTCGTCCATTCTGGTACACTTCAGTGACCATTTCACTTTCGTTTTCTACTTTTGAACAGTTTGCACAAGTAGCAAGACACGGCCATGAATTTTGGTGCTTATAAACGTAGACAAAGATCGCTGTCACACTGAATGCTGAACTACTTCACTTATACGTGTTCAGTTTTATGGGGCGGTTACACGAGCAACGAACGAGTTCAGATCGCAGTCTCTTCTCGTTCAAAGTAAACTAATTTCATATATATATATATATATATATATATATATATATATATATATATATATATATATGCTTCTCTCCTATTTGCTGCTTGGAGTAACGATCTGTGTCACAAACATTGCTGTTTTTTGGTCTGACATTTTACACTCGTTAAATAATATTAACTTTTGGTGTAAAATAATTATTTCCAATTTACACACAGTAGCAGCATTGTAGTTGGATACAATATGACAGTTAAAAAGTCACGAATTCTATGTGTAGATGTGTTAATAAATACATATAGTACGTTTCAGGTTCTATGTTTGTTGAGGTTAGAAAGTTCATTACACTTTTTCAGTTTACTCGCGTAACCTCGCAAACATGTATAGTTTTTAAACACGATCTAACATGATTGCCTCGTGTATTTTGCTGAACATGTTTACCTCTAGTGTGACCGCGGCCTTATTCACTGATGAACGTATAACAGCTTACTTCCGTAATAATTGGGCTTAGTGTTGTTGTCGTAGACAAAACTATCCTTCCCCAAATTTATGGTGGGAATACCGTGTTAAATAGAACATCTGTAGCTTGTTTAAAAAACACGCGTACTGGAGTGGACAAGAGCGTCGACACACACGAAACTACTATGAACCAACACTACTTCCATATTTACAAATGAGTGCGAACAGAGATGTTGACGTGACGACGCAGTTGGAAAACACTAACAATTACTTGACCTTGATACAGCACACCTAGAAAGCAGGGTTGCTCTGTTACAAGACAAGAGTATCACTATGGAGGAACATTTCAGTCTATATACACTTTTTATAGAACGAAAGCACATACAGAAAACAACAGTTACTAGGTTACTTGAAAGTGAGGGAAATGTGTATACTGAACAACGTAATGCATCAAACATATACTTACTAAACATTTCGCCCAGTTGTACACCAAACTGACCCGGACTGTCTCAATAACGTGCTTAAAGGATGTGAGACATGGGTTAGTCCGACGGGAGAGGCACTGCTTGCACGAGTCTGTGATCATGATGGAATTTCAGGTATAGTACTCAAACTTCTCCCTCGACGATCTCCGTACGAATTTTACAAACAATTCTGGGACATAATTTACAACGAATTTTGGGCACTAGCACACGACATACTAGCAAGACGCGAGCTGTCTCCGTCGCAAACACAGGGAATTATTGTCCTTACCACAAAAACTTGCACTCCAAGAAGGCCGGAAGAATTTTGCCCAATGACACTTTTATGCGCAGATTACAAAATCATTATTAGGATTTGTGAAATGCTTCTACAGCCAGCACTACAATATATTATTGGACAAGACAGACTTGCAGTATTTTGGGGGAAAACATTATTTATGGCTCTTTAGTCCTCCGAATTGTTCACGTGCTCAGTCAGTACTGTACTACATACGGCCGCTGCTGCTCTCAATATTGATTTAGATAAAGCTTTTGCCAGAGTGGACCACGAATATCTAATTGCCGCCATACATCGTTATCGTTTTCCACAAGTAACCATAGACTGGGTGAAAATGATTCAGATTGGGGTAACATCGCGAATTAAATTAAATAGGTTCTTAAGCTCACTGATTTCTATTCGAAACTCAGTGAGACAGTGATGTCTGCTGTCCACGGTATTTTTTACAATTGCCACAGAACCATTACGCTGATTGCTAAGCAGCAAACTACGGGGAATACAAGTATCCACGATCACCTTCAAACTAAATGTCTATGCTGATGATATCACAGGTCACAACGAGAAATACAGGAAATCTCAAACGCCCTCAGACTGTTCCAACAGGCTTCCACTATAAGAGTCAATGTACAGAAATCGCCTCTCCTTCATCTCTGCCCGGCGGCTAACAACGAAGTTTTGGATCGTGGTTCCATTCGACAGGCCAACACTGTTAGTATATTGGGTGTTTCTTTCCTCTCGGATGCTACGAAAATGGCTACTCACAACTGGACCATTGCTATTACAAAACTTCAAGCTCAACAGTTATTAATGCATATCTGAGACACCAGCCTCATAAATCGAACATGTTTTATAAATACGTTTGTACTGTCAAAATGGTGGTATTTAACCACCTTTTTTCCGCTTCCTCGTCAATATCACACACAGATTTAGAAATACGTTGGATGGAATATGTGGAAGACTTACATTTTCAAAACATCCCGACCACAACTTTAACAGTCTATTAAAACCTGAGGTCTAGGTCTAATTGACTATGACAAAACGTGTATAGCTATCTATCAGGTCACAGCTATAACAGAGTGCTCCGAGGGAACATAAATTTTGCGTGACAACGTTCAAAGTAGGACAGAGGGCCTCGTTTGATTTACCTTACAGTGCCGCTAGAGAAAGTATATCTACGCTCATCGCAGACCTTCCTGATGGCTTCGTGGTCTCCTCTATAGATCATTATACCGCCGAGCAAGCAAGTCAGGCTTTACACCACCTTTGCCTTGTACTAACGCGCGAATTCGATGGGCGCGAACATAGAGAGCTATTGGTGAATTTTATGTAGCGACGGACATGAGGGCAGTGGCATTTTCTTTATATATCAACATCGTCCTGACAGCTCAACGCCTCTACAATATCCGACTCAAAGACTATCCCATTGTCAATTATGTTGCTACGCGGATACAGCAACTCACCGTATCACCTCAAGCAGTTGTGTCGTTCCGATCTGGAAATGGTGCACATTTCACCTGCCAAGCCTCACCAATGATAACAGCGTTAGCAACCAGAAACTTTTGCAGTTCTTTTTGTTCTTTATACTTCTATGAGAGCTAAAAAATTGCACAAGTGGAAAATGTTGTCGTAAGTAAGGTCTAAAAAAACTAATACTACGTCGTACAAATATAAAATTATGCATTCTTACCATGTAAACGTCCTCAAAACTCTAGCCTCCCACCTAGATGAACCGGGTTAGATCCCCGGTGGGATAGGTCCACAGATTTTTTCGCATGCGGGGAACGTTGCCATTGGTCAGTGGGAACGCTTGCCCCTCCCACCCCGCCACATCACATTTATTCCATCGCTGATTCACAGTCACATCTCATCATCCATTCATTGGTCCGTGAGTCGACAGGCATGTCTCGCTAGTCGAACAGCCGGCACAACCTTCGGCCCAGTCTTCTCTCATACACACAGTGGCCTTGTCAAGAGGCAGGAGCAAGTGACAGATATTATTCCCATAGTTTTTACGAAGACGTTGTAAACGTATAGAGCTTACTTCGTTTTAAATCGTTGCGATCTACCAATTCTGTAAGCTTCTTCTTCCTGTCGATTATTAAGCCTAGAGCCTGTTAAAAGATTTAAATACATATTTCTGCTAAGCGACTTGGTATCAAAGCATTTAGTCATAGCATTTGGTTGCTAGCCATCATGTAGCCAGTCTAGGTGTAGGATTGTTACAATTCCGCTTCCAGACCAGCGCTCCTTTCTCGGGTTGAGTTGCCTGTCTTAGTCTTTGCTAGTCCCCTGTAAAGCATTGCAGTAAAGTGAATACTTTTGAAGACAACCTTGTTAAGAATAATGATTTAAAGTACTATTTTGTGGCTGAGAACTTTAATTTTTCTTAACGGGTATTGATCCCTACCACCTTGGATTTATCTGTTTCTTCTCGATAACATCTGTTCCAGTCGATGTATCAAAAATTTTGTCGCGACAAGGCAAAGATACAAACTTAATCGATTTTCTGTAACTTCTGGAACCATAATATATTCATTATTTTGCAACGGGAAACAGCTGAAAAGGGAAAATTGCTGTATTTACGGGAGCGACTACAGAGGCCGCAACATTAATAGAAACAATGCTATATGGATTCCAAAAAGTGAATGAAACTATAAACTATGCCTTGTCAGCGTGAGAAAAGTAAATTAATGCGTATATTCCCTGATTTATAAGAAAAACTGTAAAACCGATCTGACAGGGATCTAGCCCCCTTAAAATGATTTGTTTATATACCAAATTTGCTGGAAACTAACTGTCATATATTTCATGGAAAAAAGTAACCAGGGTTTCAAAGGTGCTTAATTTATTCCGAACCGCTTATATCAAACCTGCAAGACAGCAGCCCCCCCCCCCTCACTTGGTTCCGCCAGTGGACCAACATTGTTGCCCGGGTAACAGCTCTTGGAGTTAACATTTTATAGGTGGACGTCCGGTATGGACCAGTCTGCATGACATGTCTCGATATTGTCATCCATTATCGTATGGTACTACCATTCCCAGGCACGTCATATCCGGAAGCAAGAAATATAATTTGTTTGTATTTGTGAGTGAGTTCATCTCAAACAATATTCGTGTGATACTCGCGCACTAAATTGTACCTATACACATTCAAACTAATCTCATATTGAATCTGTGAAGCATGGTTAAAGCTACTCCAGATTTCCAGCTCAGAACTGCTTGCTAGCTACAAACTCAAAACTCAATCTAATGAAACATATGTCTAATGAAACAATATATGTTATTATTTTTACTGTCGTACATTTTGAATAGTTCCTCTTACATTTGAAAAATGAATAATTTACGAAGGCGTGAGAGCCGCACTCGTAATACTGCAGCTAACAACAACTGTTATTTCTGCTAGTGAAACATTTTTCATTGTTAATATAATACCTATATATTGTTTCGTTTATGGTATTTTCACGAAAGCCGAATGGTACCAAGAATTGCAAAATTTTAAAATTTATTTTTTAATGACTGCACTCGAAATAATATTTAGTTGTCACAAAATGTAAGTTCATATTATTTTACACTTATGCTTAAAAAAGTCACTTTATCAGTTTGTAACCGGCATATAGCCTTTAAATGTAAATAAATAACATATATATATTGTAAATACTGTAATTTAGGTTAGGATAGTCGTATAAAGCCAGTTGAAATTGCATTGTTATTAGGATTGTACATTTTATGTGACTAGAGGGCAAGAGTCTGTTTAAAGTAATTAATGTGTAATGTAGTTTTGAGTACTGGCGAGAAGCGCAGTGTGACCAAAGGATTGTGGCATTGTGTCACGGCAGATTGACGCTTAACACAGCAGGGGAGGGAAAGTTAGGAAAACATGGGGTAAATGAGAGCGAACAGCCTTGAGCCAACAACGGATGCGCAGCTTGGATGCTGAAAATTGGGGCACCGAGAGGCGTGGTTACGCCCACCGCCCCTGCTGTGCAATTTAATATTAACTTTATAATGATTCACCTGAATTTTATAAAATTTTGTAAATACGTTCAAAGGGATATTAATGTTAATGTGTGTGAATTTTAAAAATATGCAATAAATTGATACGGAGGAATGTCAGGGTTTGTGGTCGTCGTCACCCACGAGGGACGCGATTGGTTGAAAGTTAAAATGGGGCAGTCCTAGGAGAGTTCGCCACGTAGGCGCGAACAAAGAGTATGGAAGGGAAAAAGAGAGTTCACTGCCAGGTTAGACCTCTTTGCTTATTTCTGTTGTGTTTTCGGCTCACTAACTCTTCCAGAGGTATCAATCACGCAGCATGAAATTCTATCTAAAATAATGTGGCGTGCATTGGCCATGTATGTTTCCATCGTTAGCTGCAATTGTGTGCTAGTATCACAATCTCGTCGTTGGTGGAAGTAAAAGTATTGGTAAAGGCGATGCCGTATGTTATGTGTGTGTGTAAATTGTCGTTGTAACATTTTTTAATTTGTAAGACAACGAAAATAATTTATCTCGCCAGGGTGCGGATTCAAATTTACATCCCTGTACTTACCACACGCCCTTTACCACTTCGTATTTTTTTTTTTTTTTATTTTTTTAAATTTAAAAATGTTTGGTGCAGTGGCAATGCGGAAGCTTCCGCATCATCACTGCACCAAACATTCCCCCCATTAATGTGACTTCATTTGAGTGACCCCAGTAACTGTTCGTGAGTCAATTTGTGTAGTGACAATTTTTGAGACCAAATGGACAAACACATATTTACACCCAGCCAGACCTGGGAATCGAACCCAGAACCCCCCGCACCAAAGCCGGCCGCTCAACCAACTGAGCCGCGGGGGGTCGGCAGTACGATGCCGTATGTTAAGTGTGTGTGTAAATTCTCGTTGTGACGATTTTTTAATTTGTAAGTCCACGAAAAAAATTTATCTCGCCAGGATGCGGATTCGAATTTACATCCCTGTACTAACCACACGGCCTTTACCACTCGGCTATCAGTACACATTTGTGATTGTATTGCTATGATCAGTATACAAGTGTCTTTACGCTTATTTAAAAAAAAAATATTCATCTTTTCATCAGAATTGTCTGTTAAATATTTCTTTGAAACTTTATATAATACTGTTAAATATTTCGTCTAATATGTCTGAACTTTGTAAAGGAACGAAAAACCTTCGTATTATTACTACGCGAATTAATGGTTAACATATCATTTTATAAATTGAACATAATAAGTAATTTTACTCAATCAAACGCCACACTAACTATAATTTTGTTTTCACATTTCAAAGTTAAAATTATGTTTACTCTCGTCTAATTTAAAATTTGTAACGGCTTTCACGAGTTTGACCAACGACAGCAGTGTAATGATCAGTCAGGAATTTCAACTCAACGCCATAAATAATCGTTGGAGAATTTTCTCTATTTACGAAACAATTTAAAACCCTACAATTTAAAAAAGTAACTTCTAATTCATTATTAACTATTATCAATTAATATCGTTAAAAAGCTTAAGGTGGAAAACAAAACTTCCAACTTTGAATCACTTACCTATTAATGTTGGTACAACCGGAATCGTTAGTCGTCAATAAGAGAAGAATTTGCCTTGTCTAGTGATAGGCCCCTGGGTGCGAAGGCGAAAGTTAAGGGGGACTCCTGCGGCAGCCTCCGCGAAGGGTGGACGTGTCTCGCGGAGCCTCCCCAGACGATTGTAGTAAGCCGCGTATGTAAAGGGACTCTGGCGACGACCTCCGCGAAGGGTGGACGCGTCTCGCGAAGCCACGCCTGACGATTGTAGTAAGCCGCGTATATAAGGGGACTACGGCGACGACCTCCGCGAAGGGTGGACGCATCTCGCGGAGCCACCCCAGACAATTGTAGTAAGCCGCGTATATAAGGGGACTACGGCGACGACCTCCGCGAAGGGTGGACGCATCTCGCGGAGCCACCCCAAACAATTGTAGTAAGCAGTGTATATAAGGGAACTCCGGCGACGACCTCCGCGAAGGGTGGACGCATCTCGCGGAGCCACCCCAGACAATTGTAG